>WSYQ01001491.1:0-29443 GCA_011426435.1 Lysiphlebus fabarum
TAGATCGAGAATTTGAGTTAGTGCAAACACCTCAAATTCATACAAATAGACTTGTCTTTGGTAGAAAAATTTTATAGGCTTTGACTTTGGATTTTTTTTTTTTTTTCATATTTTAAAACGGGATAGAAACATCATTTAAATACTTTCACAATATGCTCTGACTATTTCTACACCAATAGAAACTACCTGAAGTCGTAAAATTAAAAACGACTACTTCCAGTTGCCCCAAGTTAGGACATTTTTCCAGAAATAGCGTTTTTTTAAAAAAAGATCTTTATCGTGTTTTTTTTTTTCTATCTTGTAGAGCATCAAAAAAGAATGATTTATGAATTTTTTGAGAATTTTCCTCAATTTCGTTTACGAGTATGAAAGACCACATTGACCAAAATTCAAGTAAATGGACTTGTCATTGTTCAAAAATTTTTTAAAGTGATCTTTATCCTGATTTTTTTTTTCTATCTTGTAGAGCATCAAAAAAGAATGACTTATGAATTTTTTGAGAATTTTCCTCAATTTCGTTTACGAGTATGAAAGACCACATTGACCAAAATTCAAGTAAATGGACTTGTCATTGTTCAAAAATTTTTTAAAGTGATCTTTATCCTGATTTTTTTTTCTATCTTGTAGAGCATCAAAAAAGAAACATTCTCTAATTTTTCGAAATTTTTTAAACTCTAGATCGAGAATTTGAGTTAGTGCAAACACCTCAAATTCATACAAATAGACTTGTCTTTGGTAGAAAAATTTTATAGGCTTTGACTTTGGATTTTTTTTTTTTTTTCATATTTTAAAACGGGATAGAAACATCATTTAAATACTTTCACAATATGCTCTGACTATTTCTACACCAATAGAAACTACCTGAAGTCGTAAAATTAAAAACGACTACTTCCAGTTGCCCCAAGTTAGGACATTTTTCCAGAAATAGCGTTTTTTTAAAAAAAGATCTTTATCGTGTTTTTTTTTTTCTATCTTGTAGAGCATCAAAAAAGAATGATTTATGAATTTTTTGAGAATTTTCCTCAATTTCGTTTACGAGTATGAAAGACCACATTGACCAAAATTCAAGTAAATGGACTTGTCATTGTTCAAAAATTTTTTAAAGTGATCTTTATCCTGATTTTTTTTTCTATCTTGTAGAGCATCAAAAAAGAATGATTTATGAATTTTTTGAGAATTTTCCTCAATTTCGTTTACGAGTATGAAAGACCACATTGACCAAAATTCAAGTAAATGGACTTGTCATTGTTCAAAAATTTTTTAAAGTGATCTTTATCCTGATTTTTTTTTTCTATCTTGTAGAGCATCAAAAAAGAATGACTTATGAATTTTTTGAGAATTTTCCTCAATTTCGTTTACGAGTATGAAAGACCACATTGACCAAAATTCAAGTAAATGGACTTGTCATTGTTCAAAAATTTTTTAAAGTGATCTTTATCCTGATTTTTTTTTTTTATCTTGTAGAGCATCAAAAAAGAAACATTCTCTAATTTTTCGAAATTTTTTAAACTCTAGATCGAGAATTTGAGTTAGTGCAAACACCTCAAATTCATACAAATAGACTTGTCTTTGGTAGAAAAATTTTATAGGCTTTGACTTTGGATTTTTTTTTTTTTTTCATATTTTAAAACGGGATAGAAACATCATTTAAATACTTTCACAATATGCTCTGACTATTTCTACACCAATAGAAACTACCTGAAGTCGTAAAATTAAAAACGACTACTTCCAGTTGCCCCAAGTTAGGACATTTTTCCAGAAATAGCGTTTTTTTAAAAAAAGATCTTTATCGTGTTTTTTTTTTTCTATCTTGTAGAGCATCAAAAAAGAATGATTTATGAATTTTTTGAGAATTTTCCTCAATTTCGTTTACGAGTATGAAAGACCACATTGACCAAAATTCAAGTAAATGGACTTGTCATTGTTCAAAAATTTTTTAAAGTGATCTTTATCCTGATTTTTTTTTTCTATCTTGTAGAGCATCAAAAAAGAATGATTTATGAATTTTTTGAGAATTTTCCTCAATTTCGTTTACGAGTATGAAAGACCACATTGACCAAAATTCAAGTAAATGGACTTGTCATTGTTCAAAAATTTTTTAAAGTGATCTTTATCCTGATTTTTTTTTCTATCTTGTAGAGCATCAAAAAAGAATGATTTATGAATTTTTTGAGAATTTTCCTCAATTTCGTTTACGAGTATGAAAGACCACATTGACCAAAATTCAAGTAAATGGACTTGTCATTGTTCAAAAATTTTTTAAAGTGATCTTTATCCTGATTTTTTTTTTCTATCTTGTAGAGCATCAAAAAAGAATGATTTATGAATTTTTTGAGAATTTTCCTCAATTTCGTTTACGAGTATGAAAGACCACATTGACCAAAATTCAAGTAAATGGACTTGTCATTGTTCAAAAATTTTTTAAAGTGATCTTTATCCTGATTTTTTTTTTCTATCTTGTAGAGCATCAAAAAAGAATGACTTATGAATTTTTTGAGAATTTTCCTCAATTTCGTTTACGAGTATGAAAGACCACATTGACCAAAATTCAAGTAAATGGACTTGTCATTGTTCAAAAATTTTTTAAAGTGATCTTTATCCTGATTTTTTTTTCTATCTTGTAGAGCATCAAAAAAGAAACATTCTCTAATTTTTCGAAATTTTTTAAACTCTAGATCGAGAATTTGAGTTAGTGCAAACACCTCAAATTCATACAAATAGACTTGTCTTTGGTAGAAAAATTTTATAGGCTTTGACTTTGGATTTTTTTTTTTTTTTCATATTTTAAAACGGGATAGAAACATCATTTAAATACTTTCACAATATGCTCTGACTATTTCTACACCAATAGAAACTACCTGAAGTCGTAAAATTAAAAACGACTACTTCCAGTTGCCCCAAGTTAGGACATTTTTCCAGAAATAGCGTTTTTTTAAAAAAAGATCTTTATCGTGTTTTTTTTTTTCTATCTTGTAGAGCATCAAAAAAGAATGATTTATGAATTTTTTGAGAATTTTCCTCAATTTCGTTTACGAGTATGAAAGACCACATTGACCAAAATTCAAGTAAATGGACTTGTCATTGTTCAAAAATTTTTTAAAGTGATCTTTATCCTGATTTTTTTTTCTATCTTGTAGAGCATCAAAAAAGAATGATTTATGAATTTTTTGAGAATTTTCCTCAATTTCGTTTACGAGTATGAAAGACCACATTGACCAAAATTCAAGTAAATGGACTTGTCATTGTTCAAAAATTTTTTAAAGTGATCTTTATCCTGATTTTTTTTTTCTATCTTGTAGAGCATCAAAAAAGAATGATTTATGAATTTTTTGAGAATTTTCCTCAATTTCGTTTACGAGTATGAAAGACCACATTGACCAAAATTCAAGTAAATGGACTTGTCATTGTTCAAAAATTTTTTAAAGTGATCTTTATCCTGATTTTTTTTTTCTATCTTGTAGAGCATCAAAAAAGAATGACTTATGAATTTTTTGAGAATTTTCCTCAATTTCGTTTACGAGTATGAAAGACCACATTGACCAAAATTCAAGTAAATGGACTTGTCATTGTTCAAAAATTTTTTAAAGTGATCTTTATCCTGATTTTTTTTTTCTATCTTGTAGAGCATCAAAAAAGAAACATTCTCTAATTTTTCGAAATTTTTTAAACTCTAGATCGAGAATTTGAGTTAGTGCAAACACCTCAAATTCATACAAATAGACTTGTCTTTGGTAGAAAAATTTTATAGGCTTTGACTTTGGATTTTTTTTTTTTTTTCATATTTTAAAACGGGATAGAAACATCATTTAAATACTTTCACAATATGCTCTGACTATTTCTACACCAATAGAAACTACCTGAAGTCGTAAAATTAAAAACGACTACTTCCAGTTGCCCCAAGTTAGGACATTTTTCCAGAAATAGCGTTTTTTTAAAAAAAGATCTTTATCGTGTTTTTTTTTTTCTATCTTGTAGAGCATCAAAAAAGAATGATTTATGAATTTTTTGAGAATTTTCCTCAATTTCGTTTACGAGTATGAAAGACCACATTGACCAAAATTCAAGTAAATGGACTTGTCATTGTTCAAAAATTTTTTAAAGTGATCTTTATCCTGATTTTTTTTTTCTATCTTGTAGAGCATCAAAAAAGAATGACTTATGAATTTTTTGAGAATTTTCCTCAATTTCGTTTACGAGTATGAAAGACCACATTGACCAAAATTCAAGTAAATGGACTTGTCATTGTTCGAAAATTTTTTAAAGTGATCTTTATCCTGATTTTTTTTTTTTATCTTGTAGAGCATCAAAAAAGAAACATTCTCTAATTTTTCAAAATTTTTTAAACTCTAGATCGAGAATTTGAGTTAGTGCAAACACCTCAAATTCATACAAATAGACTTGTCTTTGGTAGAAAAATTTTATAGGCTTTGACTTTGGATTTTTTTTTTTTTTTCATATTTTAAAACGGGATAGAAACATCATTTAAATACTTTCACAATATGCTCTGACTATTTCTACACCAATAGAAACTACCTGAAGTCGTAAAATTAAAAACGACTACTTCCAGTTGCCCCAAGTTAGGACATTTTTCCAGAAATAGCGTTTTTTTAAAAAAAGATCTTTATCGTGTTTTTTTTTTTCTATCTTGTAGAGCATCAAAAAAGAATGATTTATGAATTTTTTGAGAATTTTCCTCAATTTCGTTTACGAGTATGAAAGACCACATTGACCAAAATTCAAGTAAATGGACTTGTCATTGTTCAAAAATTTTTTAAAGTGATCTTTATCCTGATTTTTTTTTTCTATCTTGTAGAGCATCAAAAAAGAATGATTTATGAATTTTTTGAGAATTTTCCTCAATTTCGTTTACGAGTATGAAAGACCACATTGACCAAAATTCAAGTAAATGGACTTGTCATTGTTCAAAAATTTTTTAAAGTGATCTTTATCCTGATTTTTTTTTTCTATCTTGTAGAGCATCAAAAAAGAATGATTTATGAATTTTTTGAGAATTTTCCTCAATTTCGTTTACGAGTATGAAAGACCACATTGACCAAAATTCAAGTAAATGGACTTGTCATTGTTCAAAAATTTTTTAAAGTGATCTTTATCCTGATTTTTTTTTTCTATCTTGTAGAGCATCAAAAAAGAATGACTTATGAATTTTTTGAGAATTTTCCTCAATTTCGTTTACGAGTATGAAAGACCACATTGACCAAAATTCAAGTAAATGGACTTGTCATTGTTCAAAAATTTTTTAAAGTGATCTTTATCCTGATTTTTTTTTTCTATCTTGTAGAGCATCAAAAAAGAATGATTTATGAATTTTTTGAGAATTTTCCTCAATTTCGTTTACGAGTATGAAAGACCACATTGACCAAAATTCAAGTAAATGGACTTGTCATTGTTCAAAAATTTTTTAAAGTGATCTTTATCCTGATTTTTTTTTCTATCTTGTAGAGCATCAAAAAAGAATGATTTATGAATTTTTTGAGAATTTTCCTCAATTTCGTTTACGAGTATGAAAGACCACATTGACCAAAATTCAAGTAAATGGACTTGTCATTGTTCAAAAATTTTTTAAAGTGATCTTTATCCTGATTTTTTTTTTCTATCTTGTAGAGCATCAAAAAAGAATGACTTATGAATTTTTTGAGAATTTTCCTCAATTTCGTTTACGAGTATAAAGACCACATTGACCAAAATTCAAGTAAATGGACTTGTCATTGTTCAAAAATTTTTTAAAGTGATCTTTATCCTGATTTTTTTTTCTATCTTGTAGAGCATCAAAAAAGAAACATTCTCTAATTTTTCGAAATTTTTTAAACTCTAGATCGAGAATTTGAGTTAGTGCAAACACCTCAAATTCATACAAATAGACTTGTCTTTGGTAGAAAAATTTTATAGGCTTTGACTTTGGATTTTTTTTTTTTTTTCATATTTTAAAACGGGATAGAAACATCATTTAAATACTTTCACAATATGCTCTGACTATTTCTACACCAATAGAAACTACCTGAAGTCGTAAAATTAAAAACGACTACTTCCAGTTGCCCCAAGTTAGGACATTTTTCCAGAAATAGCGTTTTTTTAAAAAAAGATCTTTATCGTGTTTTTTTTTTTCTATCTTGTAGAGCATCAAAAAAGAATGATTTATGAATTTTTTGAGAATTTTCCTCAATTTCGTTTACGAGTATGAAAGACCACATTGACCAAAATTCAAGTAAATGGACTTGTCATTGTTCAAAAATTTTTTAAAGTGATCTTTATCCTGATTTTTTTTATCTTGTAGAGCATCAAAAAAGAATGATTTATGAATTTTTTGAGAATTTTCCTCAATTTCGTTTACGAGTATGAAAGACCACATTGACCAAAATTCAAGTAAATGGACTTGTCATTGTTCAAAAATTTTTTAAAGTGATCTTTATCCTGATTTTTTTTTTCTATCTTGTAGAGCATCAAAAAAGAATGACTTATGAATTTTTTGAGAATTTTCCTCAATTTCGTTTACGAGTATGAAAGACCACATTGACCAAAATTCAAGTAAATGGACTTGTCATTGTTCAAAAATTTTTTAAAGTGATCTTTATCCTGATTTTTTTTTCTATCTTGTAGAGCATCAAAAAAGAAACATTCTCTAATTTTTCGAAATTTTTTAAACTCTAGATCGAGAATTTGAGTTAGTGCAAACACCTCAAATTCATACAAATAGACTTGTCTTTGGTAGAAAAATTTTATAGGCTTTGACTTTGGATTTTTTTTTTTTTTTCATATTTTAAAACGGGATAGAAACATCATTTAAATACTTTCACAATATGCTCTGACTATTTCTACACCAATAGAAACTACCTGAAGTCGTAAAATTAAAAACGACTACTTCCAGTTGCCCCAAGTTAGGACATTTTTCCAGAAATAGCGTTTTTTTAAAAAAAGATCTTTATCGTGTTTTTTTTTTTCTATCTTGTAGAGCATCAAAAAAGAATGATTTATGAATTTTTTGAGAATTTTCCTCAATTTCGTTTACGAGTATGAAAGACCACATTGACCAAAATTCAAGTAAATGGACTTGTCATTGTTCAAAAATTTTTTAAAGTGATCTTTATCCTGATTTTTTTTTCTATCTTGTAGAGCATCAAAAAAGAATGATTTATGAATTTTTTGAGAATTTTCCTCAATTTCGTTTACGAGTATGAAAGACCACATTGACCAAAATTCAAGTAAATGGACTTGTCATTGTTCAAAAATTTTTTAAAGTGATCTTTATCCTGATTTTTTTTTTCTATCTTGTAGAGCATCAAAAAAGAATGATTTATGAATTTTTTGAGAATTTTCCTCAATTTCGTTTACGAGTATGAAAGACCACATTGACCAAAATTCAAGTAAATGGACTTGTCATTGTTCAAAAATTTTTTAAAGTGATCTTTATCCTGATTTTTTTTTTCTATCTTGTAGAGCATCAAAAAAGAATGACTTATGAATTTTTTGAGAATTTTCCTCAATTTCGTTTACGAGTATGAAAGACCACATTGACCAAAATTCAAGTAAATGGACTTGTCATTGTTCAAAAATTTTTTAAAGTGATCTTTATCCTGATTTTTTTTTTCTATCTTGTAGAGCATCAAAAAAGAATGATTTATGAATTTTTTGAGAATTTTCCTCAATTTCGTTTACGAGTATGAAAGACCACATTGACCAAAATTCAAGTAAATGGACTTGTCATTGTTCAAAAATTTTTTAAAGTGATCTTTATCCTGATTTTTTTTTTCTATCTTGTAGAGCATCAAAAAAGAATGATTTATGAATTTTTTGAGAATTTTCCTCAATTTCGTTTACGAGTATGAAAGACCACATTGACCAAAATTCAAGTAAATGGACTTGTCATTGTTCAAAAATTTTTTAAAGTGATCTTTATCCTGATTTTTCTTTTCTATCTTGTAGAGCATCAAAAAAGAATGATTTATGAATTTTTTGAGAATTTTCCTCAATTTCGTTTACGAGTATGAAAGACCACATTGACCAAAATTCAAGTAAATGGACTTGTCATTGTTCAAAAATTTTTTAAAGTGATCTTTATCCTGATTTTTTTTTTCTATCTTGTAGAGCATCAAAAAAGAATGATTTATGAATTTTTTGAGAATTTTCCTCAATTTCGTTTACGAGTATGAAAGACCACATTGACCAAAATTCAAGTAAATGGACTTGTCATTGTTCAAAAATTTTTTAAAGTGATCTTTATCCTGATTTTTTTTTTCTATCTTGTAGAGCATCAAAAAAGAATGACTTATGAATTTTTTGAGAATTTTCCTCAATTTCGTTTACGAGTATGAAAGACCACATTGACCAAAATTCAAGTAAATGGACTTGTCATTGTTCGAAAATTTTTTAAAGTGATCTTTATCCTGATTTTTTTTTTTTATCTTGTAGAGCATCAAAAAAGAAACATTCTCTAATTTTTCAAAATTTTTTAAACTCTAGATCGAGAATTTGAGTTAGTGCAAACACCTCAAATTCATACAAATAGACTTGTCTTTGGTAGAAAAATTTTATAGGCTTTGACTTTGGATTTTTTTTTTTTTTTCATATTTTAAAACGGGATAGAAACATCATTTAAATACTTTCACAATATGCTCTGACTATTTCTACACCAATAGAAACTACCTGAAGTCGTAAAATTAAAAACGACTACTTCCAGTTGCCCCAAGTTAGGACATTTTTCCAGAAATAGCGTTTTTTTAAAAAAAGATCTTTATCGTGTTTTTTTTTTTCTATCTTGTAGAGCATCAAAAAAGAATGATTTATGAATTTTTTGAGAATTTTCCTCAATTTCGTTTACGAGTATGAAAGACCACATTGACCAAAATTCAAGTAAATGGACTTGTCATTGTTCAAAAATTTTTTAAAGTGATCTTTATCCTGATTTTTTTTTTCTATCTTGTAGAGCATCAAAAAAGAATGATTTATGAATTTTTTGAGAATTTTCCTCAATTTCGTTTACGAGTATGAAAGACCACATTGACCAAAATTCAAGTAAATGGACTTGTCATTGTTCAAAAATTTTTTAAAGTGATCTTTATCCTGATTTTTTTTTTCTATCTTGTAGAGCATCAAAAAAGAATGACTTATGAATTTTTTGAGAATTTTCCTCAATTTCGTTTACGAGTATGAAAGACCACATTGACCAAAATTCAAGTAAATGGACTTGTCATTGTTCAAAAATTTTTTAAAGTGATCTTTATCCTGATTTTTTTTTTCTATCTTGTAGAGCATCAAAAAAGAATGATTTATGAATTTTTTGAGAATTTTCCTCAATTTCGTTTACGAGTATGAAAGACCACATTGACCAAAATTCAAGTAAATGGACTTGTCATTGTTCAAAAATTTTTTAAAGTGATCTTTATCCTGATTTTTTTTTTCTATCTTGTAGAGCATCAAAAAAGAATGATTTATGAATTTTTTGAGAATTTTCCTCAATTTCGTTTACGAGTATGAAAGACCACATTGACCAAAATTCAAGTAAATGGACTTGTCATTGTTCAAAAATTTTTTAAAGTGATCTTTATCCTGATTTTTTTTTTCTATCTTGTAGAGCATCAAAAAAGAATGACTTATGAATTTTTTGAGAATTTTCCTCAATTTCGTTTACGAGTATGAAAGACCACATTGACCAAAATTCAAGTAAATGGACTTGTCATTGTTCAAAAATTTTTTAAAGTGATCTTTATCCTGATTTTTTTTTTCTATCTTGTAGAGCATCAAAAAAGAATGACTTATGAATTTTTTGAGAATTTTCCTCAATTTCGTTTACGAGTATGAAAGACCACATTGACCAAAATTCAAGTAAATGGACTTGTCATTGTTCAAAAATTTTTTAAAGTGATCTTTATCCTGATTTTTTTTTTCTATCTTGTAGAGCATCAAAAAAGAATGATTTATGAATTTTTTGAGAATTTTCCTCAATTTCGTTTACGAGTATGAAAGACCACATTGACCAAAATTCAAGTAAATGGACTTGTCATTGTTCAAAAATTTTTTAAAGTGATCTTTATCCTGATTTTTTTTTTCTATCTTGTAGAGCATCAAAAAAGAATGATTTATGAATTTTTTGAGAATTTTCCTCAATTTCGTTTACGAGTATGAAAGACCACATTGACCAAAATTCAAGTAAATGGACTTGTCATTGTTCAAAAATTTTTTAAAGTGATCTTTATCCTGATTTTTTTTTTCTATCTTGTAGAGCATCAAAAAAGAATGACTTATGAATTTTTTGAGAATTTTCCTCAATTTCGTTTACGAGTATGAAAGACCACATTGACCAAAATTCAAGTAAATGGACTTGTCATTGTTCAAAAATTTTTTAAAGTGATCTTTATCCTGATTTTTTTTTCTATCTTGTAGAGCATCAAAAAAGAAACATTCTCTAATTTTTCGAAATTTTTTAAACTCTAGATCGAGAATTTGAGTTAGTGCAAACACCTCAAATTCATACAAATAGACTTGTCTTTGGTAGAAAAATTTTATAGGCTTTGACTTTGGATTTTTTTTTTTTTTTCATATTTTAAAACGGGATAGAAACATCATTTAAATACTTTCACAATATGCTCTGACTATTTCTACACCAATAGAAACTACCTGAAGTCGTAAAATTAAAAACGACTACTTCCAGTTGCCCCAAGTTAGGACATTTTTCCAGAAATAGCGTTTTTTTAAAAAAAGATCTTTATCGTGTTTTTTTTTTTCTATCTTGTAGAGCATCAAAAAAGAATGATTTATGAATTTTTTGAGAATTTTCCTCAATTTCGTTTACGAGTATGAAAGACCACATTGACCAAAATTCAAGTAAATGGACTTGTCATTGTTCAAAAATTTTTTAAAGTGATCTTTATCCTGATTTTTTTTATCTATCTTGTAGAGCATCAAAAAAGAATGATTTATGAATTTTTTGAGAATTTTCCTCAATTTCGTTTACGAGTATGAAAGACCACATTGACCAAAATTCAAGTAAATGGACTTGTCATTGTTCAAAAATTTTTTAAAGTGATCTTTATCCTGATTTTTTTTTTCTATCTTGTAGAGCATCAAAAAAGAATGACTTATGAATTTTTTGAGAATTTTCCTCAATTTCGTTTACGAGTATGAAAGACCACATTGACCAAAATTCAAGTAAATGGACTTGTCATTGTTCAAAAATTTTTTAAAGTGATCTTTATCCTGATTTTTTTTTTTTATCTTGTAGAGCATCAAAAAAGAAACATTCTCTAATTTTTCGAAATTTTTTAAACTCTAGATCGAGAATTTGAGTTAGTGCAAACACCTCAAATTCATACAAATAGACTTGTCTTTGGTAGAAAAATTTTATAGGCTTTGACTTTGGATTTTTTTTTTTTTTTCATATTTTAAAACGGGATAGAAACATCATTTAAATACTTTCACAATATGCTCTGACTATTTCTACACCAATAGAAACTACCTGAAGTCGTAAAATTAAAAACGACTACTTCCAGTTGCCCCAAGTTAGGACATTTTTCCAGAAATAGCGTTTTTTTAAAAAAAGATCTTTATCGTGTTTTTTTTTTTCTATCTTGTAGAGCATCAAAAAAGAATGATTTATGAATTTTTTGAGAATTTTCCTCAATTTCGTTTACGAGTATGAAAGACCACATTGACCAAAATTCAAGTAAATGGACTTGTCATTGTTCAAAAATTTTTTAAAGTGATCTTTATCCTGATTTTTTTTTCTATCTTGTAGAGCATCAAAAAAGAATGATTTATGAATTTTTTGAGAATTTTCCTCAATTTCGTTTACGAGTATGAAAGACCACATTGACCAAAATTCAAGTAAATGGACTTGTCATTGTTCAAAAATTTTTTAAAGTGATCTTTATCCTGATTTTTTTTTTCTATCTTGTAGAGCATCAAAAAAGAATGATTTATGAATTTTTTGAGAATTTTCCTCAATTTCGTTTACGAGTATGAAAGACCACATTGACCAAAATTCAAGTAAATGGACTTGTCATTGTTCAAAAATTTTTTAAAGTGATCTTTATCCTGATTTTTTTTTTCTATCTTGTAGAGCATCAAAAAAGAATGACTTATGAATTTTTTGAGAATTTTCCTCAATTTCGTTTACGAGTATGAAAGACCACATTGACCAAAATTCAAGTAAATGGACTTGTCATTGTTCAAAAATTTTTTAAAGTGATCTTTATCCTGATTTTTTTTTTCTATCTTGTAGAGCATCAAAAAAGAATGATTTATGAATTTTTTGAGAATTTTCCTCAATTTCGTTTACGAGTATGAAAGACCACATTGACCAAAATTCAAGTAAATGGACTTGTCATTGTTCAAAAATTTTTTAAAGTGATCTTTATCCTGATTTTTTTTTTCTATCTTGTAGAGCATCAAAAAAGAATGATTTATGAATTTTTTGAGAATTTTCCTCAATTTCGTTTACGAGTATGAAAGACCACATTGACCAAAATTCAAGTAAATGGACTTGTCATTGTTCAAAAATTTTTTAAAGTGATCTTTATCCTGATTTTTTTTTCTATCTTGTAGAGCATCAAAAAAGAATGATTTATGAATTTTTTGAGAATTTTCCTCAATTTCGTTTACGAGTATGAAAGACCACATTGACCAAAATTCAAGTAAATGGACTTGTCATTGTTCAAAAATTTTTTAAAGTGATCTTTATCCTGATTTTTTTTTTCTATCTTGTAGAGCATCAAAAAAGAATGATTTATGAATTTTTTGAGAATTTTCCTCAATTTCGTTTACGAGTATGAAAGACCACATTGACCAAAATTCAAGTAAATGGACTTGTCATTGTTCAAAAATTTTTTAAAGTGATCTTTATCCTGATTTTTTTTTTCTATCTTGTAGAGCATCAAAAAAGAATGACTTATGAATTTTTTGAGAATTTTCCTCAATTTCGTTTACGAGTATGAAAGACCACATTGACCAAAATTCAAGTAAATGGACTTGTCATTGTTCGAAAATTTTTTAAAGTGATCTTTATCCTGATTTTTTTTTTTTATCTTGTAGAGCATCAAAAAAGAAACATTCTCTAATTTTTCAAAATTTTTTAAACTCTAGATCGAGAATTTGAGTTAGTGCAAACACCTCAAATTCATACAAATAGACTTGTCTTTGGTAGAAAAATTTTATAGGCTTTGACTTTGGATTTTTTTTTTTTTTTCATATTTTAAAACGGGATAGAAACATCATTTAAATACTTTCACAATATGCTCTGACTATTTCTACACCAATAGAAACTACCTGAAGTCGTAAAATTAAAAACGACTACTTCCAGTTGCCCCAAGTTAGGACATTTTTCCAGAAATAGCGTTTTTTTAAAAAAAGATCTTTATCGTGTTTTTTTTTTTCTATCTTGTAGAGCATCAAAAAAGAATGATTTATGAATTTTTTGAGAATTTTCCTCAATTTCGTTTACGAGTATGAAAGACCACATTGACCAAAATTCAAGTAAATGGACTTGTCATTGTTCAAAAATTTTTTAAAGTGATCTTTATCCTGATTTTTTTTTTCTATCTTGTAGAGCATCAAAAAAGAATGATTTATGAATTTTTTGAGAATTTTCCTCAATTTCGTTTACGAGTATGAAAGACCACATTGACCAAAATTCAAGTAAATGGACTTGTCATTGTTCAAAAATTTTTTAAAGTGATCTTTATCCTGATTTTTTTTTTCTATCTTGTAGAGCATCAAAAAAGAATGACTTATGAATTTTTTGAGAATTTTCCTCAATTTCGTTTACGAGTATGAAAGACCACATTGACCAAAATTCAAGTAAATGGACTTGTCATTGTTCAAAAATTTTTTAAAGTGATCTTTATCCTGATTTTTTTTTCTATCTTGTAGAGCATCAAAAAAGAATGATTTATGAATTTTTTGAGAATTTTCCTCAATTTCGTTTACGAGTATGAAAGACCACATTGACCAAAATTCAAGTAAATGGACTTGTCATTGTTCAAAAATTTTTTAAAGTGATCTTTATCCTGATTTTTTTTTTCTATCTTGTAGAGCATCAAAAAAGAATGACTTATGAATTTTTTGAGAATTTTCCTCAATTTCGTTTACGAGTATGAAAGACCACATTGACCAAAATTCAAGTAAATGGACTTGTCATTGTTCAAAAATTTTTTAAAGTGATCTTTATCCTGATTTTTTTTTTCTATCTTGTAGAGCATCAAAAAAGAATGACTTATGAATTTTTTGAGAATTTTCCTCAATTTCGTTTACGAGTATGAAAGACCACATTGACCAAAATTCAAGTAAATGGACTTGTCATTGTTCAAAAATTTTTTAAAGTGATCTTTATCCTGATTTTTTTTTTCTATCTTGTAGAGCATCAAAAAAGAATGATTTATGAATTTTTTGAGAATTTTCCTCAATTTCGTTTACGAGTATGAAAGACCACATTGACCAAAATTCAAGTAAATGGACTTGTCATTGTTCAAAAATTTTTTAAAGTGATCTTTATCCTGATTTTTTTTTTCTATCTTGTAGAGCATCAAAAAAGAATGACTTATGAATTTTTTGAGAATTTTCCTCAATTTCGTTTACGAGTATGAAAGACCACATTGACCAAAATTCAAGTAAATGGACTTGTCATTGTTCAAAAATTTTTTAAAGTGATCTTTATCCTGATTTTTTTTTTCTATCTTGTAGAGCATCAAAAAAGAATGACTTATGAATTTTTTGAGAATTTTCCTCAATTTCGTTTACGAGTATGAAAGACCACATTGACCAAAATTCAAGTAAATGGACTTGTCATTGTTCAAAAATTTTTTAAAGTGATCTTTATCCTGATTTTTTTTTTCTATCTTGTAGAGCATCAAAAAAGAATGACTTATGAATTTTTTGAGAATTTTCCTCAATTTCGTTTACGAGTATGAAAGACCACATTGACCAAAATTCAAGTAAATGGACTTGTCATTGTTCAAAAATTTTTTAAAGTGATCTTTATCCTGATTTTTTTTTTTTATCTTGTAGAGCATCAAAAAAGAAACATTCTCTAATTTTTCGAAATTTTTTAAACTCTAGATCGAGAATTTGAGTTAGTGCAAACACCTCAAATTCATACAAATAGACTTGTCTTTGGTAGAAAAATTTTATAGGCTTTGACTTTGGATTTTTTTTTTTTTTTCATATTTTAAAACGGGATAGAAACATCATTTAAATACTTTCACAATATGCTCTGACTATTTCTACACCAATAGAAACTACCTGAAGTCGTAAAATTAAAAACGACTACTTCCAGTTGCCCCAAGTTAGGACATTTTTCCAGAAATAGCGTTTTTTTAAAAAAAGATCTTTATCGTGTTTTTTTTTTTCTATCTTGTAGAGCATCAAAAAAGAATGATTTATGAATTTTTTGAGAATTTTCCTCAATTTCGTTTACGAGTATGAAAGACCACATTGACCAAAATTCAAGTAAATGGACTTGTCATTGTTCAAAAATTTTTTAAAGTGATCTTTATCCTGATTTTTTTTTTCTATCTTGTAGAGCATCAAAAAAGAATGACTTATGAATTTTTTGAGAATTTTCCTCAATTTCGTTTACGAGTATGAAAGACCACATTGACCAAAATTCAAGTAAATGGACTTGTCATTGTTCGAAAATTTTTTAAAGTGATCTTTATCCTGATTTTTTTTTTTTATCTTGTAGAGCATCAAAAAAGAAACATTCTCTAATTTTTCAAAATTTTTTAAACTCTAGATCGAGAATTTGAGTTAGTGCAAACACCTCAAATTCATACAAATAGACTTGTCTTTGGTAGAAAAATTTTATAGGCTTTGACTTTGGATTTTTTTTTTTTTTTCATATTTTAAAACGGGATAGAAACATCATTTAAATACTTTCACAATATGCTCTGACTATTTCTACACCAATAGAAACTACCTGAAGTCGTAAAATTAAAAACGACTACTTCCAGTTGCCCCAAGTTAGGACATTTTTCCAGAAATAGCGTTTTTTTAAAAAAAGATCTTTATCGTGTTTTTTTTTTTCTATCTTGTAGAGCATCAAAAAAGAATGATTTATGAATTTTTTGAGAATTTTCCTCAATTTCGTTTACGAGTATGAAAGACCACATTGACCAAAATTCAAGTAAATGGACTTGTCATTGTTCAAAAATTTTTTAAAGTGATCTTTATCCTGATTTTTTTTTTCTATCTTGTAGAGCATCAAAAAAGAATGACTTATGAATTTTTTGAGAATTTTCCTCAATTTCGTTTACGAGTATGAAAGACCACATTGACCAAAATTCAAGTAAATGGACTTGTCATTGTTCAAAAATTTTTTAAAGTGATCTTTATCCTGATTTTTTTTTTCTATCTTGTAGAGCATCAAAAAAGAATGACTTATGAATTTTTTGAGAATTTTCCTCAATTTCGTTTACGAGTATGAAAGACCACATTGACCAAAATTCAAGTAAATGGACTTGTCATTGTTCAAAAATTTTTTAAAGTGATCTTTATCCTGATTTTTTTTTTCTATCTTGTAGAGCATCAAAAAAGAATGATTTATGAATTTTTTGAGAATTTTCCTCAATTTCGTTTACGAGTATGAAAGACCACATTGACCAAAATTCAAGTAAATGGACTTGTCATTGTTCAAAAATTTTTTAAAGTGATCTTTATCCTGATTTTTTTTTTCTATCTTGTAGAGCATCAAAAAAGAATGACTTATGAATTTTTTGAGAATTTTCCTCAATTTCGTTTACGAGTATGAAAGACCACATTGACCAAAATTCAAGTAAATGGACTTGTCATTGTTCAAAAATTTTTTAAAGTGATCTTTATCCTGATTTTTTTTTCTATCTTGTAGAGCATCAAAAAAGAAACATTCTCTAATTTTTCGAAATTTTTTAAACTCTAGATCGAGAATTTGAGTTAGTGCAAACACCTCAAATTCATACAAATAGACTTGTCTTTGGTAGAAAAATTTTATAGGCTTTGACTTTGGATTTTTTTTTTTTTTTCATATTTTAAAACGGGATAGAAACATCATTTAAATACTTTCACAATATGCTCTGACTATTTCTACACCAATAGAAACTACCTGAAGTCGTAAAATTAAAAACGACTACTTCCAGTTGCCCCAAGTTAGGACATTTTTCCAGAAATAGCGTTTTTTTAAAAAAAGATCTTTATCGTGTTTTTTTTTTTCTATCTTGTAGAGCATCAAAAAAGAATGATTTATGAATTTTTTGAGAATTTTCCTCAATTTCGTTTACGAGTATGAAAGACCACATTGACCAAAATTCAAGTAAATGGACTTGTCATTGTTCAAAAATTTTTTAAAGTGATCTTTATCCTGATTTTTTTTATCTATCTTGTAGAGCATCAAAAAAGAATGATTTATGAATTTTTTGAGAATTTTCCTCAATTTCGTTTACGAGTATGAAAGACCACATTGACCAAAATTCAAGTAAATGGACTTGTCATTGTTCAAAAATTTTTTAAAGTGATCTTTATCCTGATTTTTTTTTTCTATCTTGTAGAGCATCAAAAAAGAATGACTTATGAATTTTTTGAGAATTTTCCTCAATTTCGTTTACGAGTATGAAAGACCACATTGACCAAAATTCAAGTAAATGGACTTGTCATTGTTCAAAAATTTTTTAAAGTGATCTTTATCCTGATTTTTTTTTTCTATCTTGTAGAGCATCAAAAAAGAATGACTTATGAATTTTTTGAGAATTTTCCTCAATTTCGTTTACGAGTATGAAAGACCACATTGACCAAAATTCAAGTAAATGGACTTGTCATTGTTCAAAAATTTTTTAAAGTGATCTTTATCCTGATTTTTTTTTCTATCTTGTAGAGCATCAAAAAAGAAACATTCTCTAATTTTTCGAAATTTTTTAAACTCTAGATCGAGAATTTGAGTTAGTGCAAACACCTCAAATTCATACAAATAGACTTGTCTTTGGTAGAAAAATTTTATAGGCTTTGACTTTGGATTTTTTTTTTTTTTTCATATTTTAAAACGGGATAGAAACATCATTTAAATACTTTCACAATATGCTCTGACTATTTCTACACCAATAGAAACTACCTGAAGTCGTAAAATTAAAAACGACTACTTCCAGTTGCCCCAAGTTAGGACATTTTTCCAGAAATAGCGTTTTTTTAAAAAAAGATCTTTATCGTGTTTTTTTTTTTCTATCTTGTAGAGCATCAAAAAAGAATGATTTATGAATTTTTTGAGAATTTTCCTCAATTTCGTTTACGAGTATGAAAGACCACATTGACCAAAATTCAAGTAAATGGACTTGTCATTGTTCAAAAATTTTTTAAAGTGATCTTTATCCTGATTTTTTTTTTCTATCTTGTAGAGCATCAAAAAAGAATGACTTATGAATTTTTTGAGAATTTTCCTCAATTTCGTTTACGAGTATGAAAGACCACATTGACCAAAATTCAAGTAAATGGACTTGTCATTGTTCGAAAATTTTTTAAAGTGATCTTTATCCTGATTTTTTTTTTTTATCTTGTAGAGCATCAAAAAAGAAACATTCTCTAATTTTTCAAAATTTTTTAAACTCTAGATCGAGAATTTGAGTTAGTGCAAACACCTCAAATTCATACAAATAGACTTGTCTTTGGTAGAAAAATTTTATAGGCTTTGACTTTGGATTTTTTTTTTTTTTTCATATTTTAAAACGGGATAGAAACATCATTTAAATACTTTCACAATATGCTCTGACTATTTCTACACCAATAGAAACTACCTGAAGTCGTAAAATTAAAAACGACTACTTCCAGTTGCCCCAAGTTAGGACATTTTTCCAGAAATAGCGTTTTTTTAAAAAAAGATCTTTATCGTGTTTTTTTTTTTCTATCTTGTAGAGCATCAAAAAAGAATGATTTATGAATTTTTTGAGAATTTTCCTCAATTTCGTTTACGAGTATGAAAGACCACATTGACCAAAATTCAAGTAAATGGACTTGTCATTGTTCAAAAATTTTTTAAAGTGATCTTTATCCTGATTTTTTTTATCTATCTTGTAGAGCATCAAAAAAGAATGATTTATGAATTTTTTGAGAATTTTCCTCAATTTCGTTTACGAGTATGAAAGACCACATTGACCAAAATTCAAGTAAATGGACTTGTCATTGTTCAAAAATTTTTTAAAGTGATCTTTATCCTGATTTTTTTTTTCTATCTTGTAGAGCATCAAAAAAGAATGACTTATGAATTTTTTGAGAATTTTCCTCAATTTCGTTTACGAGTATGAAAGACCACATTGACCAAAATTCAAGTAAATGGACTTGTCATTGTTCAAAAATTTTTTAAAGTGATCTTTATCCTGATTTTTTTTTTCTATCTTGTAGAGCATCAAAAAAGAATGACTTATGAATTTTTTGAGAATTTTCCTCAATTTCGTTTACGAGTATGAAAGACCACATTGACCAAAATTCAAGTAAATGGACTTGTCATTGTTCAAAAATTTTTTAAAGTGATCTTTATCCTGATTTTTTTTTTCTATCTTGTAGAGCATCAAAAAAGAATGATTTATGAATTTTTTGAGAATTTTCCTCAATTTCGTTTACGAGTATGAAAGACCACATTGACCAAAATTCAAGTAAATGGACTTGTCATTGTTCAAAAATTTTTTAAAGTGATCTTTATCCTGATTTTTTTTTTCTATCTTGTAGAGCATCAAAAAAGAATGATTTATGAATTTTTTGAGAATTTTCCTCAATTTCGTTTACGAGTATGAAAGACCACATTGACCAAAATTCAAGTAAATGGACTTGTCATTGTTCAAAAATTTTTTAAAGTGATCTTTATCCTGATTTTTTTTTCTATCTTGTAGAGCATCAAAAAAGAATGATTTATGAATTTTTTGAGAATTTTCCTCAATTTCGTTTACGAGTATGAAAGACCACATTGACCAAAATTCAAGTAAATGGACTTGTCATTGTTCAAAAATTTTTTAAAGTGATCTTTATCCTGATTTTTTTTTCTATCTTGTAGAGCATCAAAAAAGAATGATTTATGAATTTTTTGAGAATTTTCCTCAATTTCGTTTACGAGTATGAAAGACCACATTGACCAAAATTCAAGTAAATGGACTTGTCATTGTTCAAAAATTTTTTAAAGTGATCTTTATCCTGATTTTTTTTTTCTATCTTGTAGAGCATCAAAAAAGAATGACTTATGAATTTTTTGAGAATTTTCCTCAATTTCGTTTACGAGTATGAAAGACCACATTGACCAAAATTCAAGTAAATGGACTTGTCATTGTTCGAAAATTTTTTAAAGTGATCTTTATCCTGATTTTTTTTTTTTATCTTGTAGAGCATCAAAAAAGAAACATTCTCTAATTTTTCAAAATTTTTTAAACTCTAGATCGAGAATTTGAGTTAGTGCAAACACCTCAAATTCATACAAATAGACTTGTCTTTGGTAGAAAAATTTTATAGGCTTTGACTTTGGATTTTTTTTTTTTTTTCATATTTTAAAACGGGATAGAAACATCATTTAAATACTTTCACAATATGCTCTGACTATTTCTACACCAATAGAAACTACCTGAAGTCGTAAAATTAAAAACGACTACTTCCAGTTGCCCCAAGTTAGGACATTTTTCCAGAAATAGCGTTTTTTTAAAAAAAGATCTTTATCGTGTTTTTTTTTTTCTATCTTGTAGAGCATCAAAAAAGAATGATTTATGAATTTTTTGAGAATTTTCCTCAATTTCGTTTACGAGTATGAAAGACCACATTGACCAAAATTCAAGTAAATGGACTTGTCATTGTTCAAAAATTTTTTAAAGTGATCTTTATCCTGATTTTTTTTTTCTATCTTGTAGAGCATCAAAAAAGAATGATTTATGAATTTTTTGAGAATTTTCCTCAATTTCGTTTACGAGTATGAAAGACCACATTGACCAAAATTCAAGTAAATGGACTTGTCATTGTTCAAAAATTTTTTAAAGTGATCTTTATCCTGATTTTTTTTTTCTATCTTGTAGAGCATCAAAAAAGAATGATTTATGAATTTTTTGAGAATTTTCCTCAATTTCGTTTACGAGTATGAAAGACCACATTGACCAAAATTCAAGTAAATGGACTTGTCATTGTTCAAAAATTTTTTAAAGTGATCTTTATCCTGATTTTTTTTTCTATCTTGTAGAGCATCAAAAAAGAATGATTTATGAATTTTTTGAGAATTTTCCTCAATTTCGTTTACGAGTATGAAAGACCACATTGACCAAAATTCAAGTAAATGGACTTGTCATTGTTCAAAAATTTTTTAAAGTGATCTTTATCCTGATTTTTTTTTTCTATCTTGTAGAGCATCAAAAAAGAATGATTTATGAATTTTTTGAGAATTTTCCTCAATTTCGTTTACGAGTATGAAAGACCACATTGACCAAAATTCAAGTAAATGGACTTGTCATTGTTCAAAAATTTTTTAAAGTGATCTTTATCCTGATTTTTTTTTTCTATCTTGTAGAGCATCAAAAAAGAATGACTTATGAATTTTTTGAGAATTTTCCTCAATTTCGTTTACGAGTATGAAAGACCACATTGACCAAAATTCAAGTAAATGGACTTGTCATTGTTCAAAAATTTTTTAAAGTGATCTTTATCCTGATTTTTTTTTTCTATCTTGTAGAGCATCAAAAAAGAATGATTTATGAATTTTTTGAGAATTTTCCTCAATTTCGTTTACGAGTATGAAAGACCACATTGACCAAAATTCAAGTAAATGGACTTGTCATTGTTCAAAAATTTTTTAAAGTGATCTTTATCCTGATTTTTTTTTTCTATCTTGTAGAGCATCAAAAAAGAATGACTTATGAATTTTTTGAGAATTTTCCTCAATTTCGTTTACGAGTATGAAAGACCACATTGACCAAAATTCAAGTAAATGGACTTGTCATTGTTCAAAAAATTTTTTAAAGTGATCTTTATCCTGATTTTTTTTTTATCTTGTAGAGCATCAAAAAAGAAACATTCTCTAATTTTTCGAAATTTTTTAAACTCTAGATCGAGAATTTGAGTTAGTGCAAACACCTCAAATTCATACAAATAGACTTGTCTTTGGTAGAAAAATTTTATAGGCTTTGACTTTGGATTTTTTTTTTTTTTTCATATTTTAAAACGGGATAGAAACATCATTTAAATACTTTCACAATATGCTCTGACTATTTCTACACCAATAGAAACTACCTGAAGTCGTAAAATTAAAAACGACTACTTCCAGTTGCCCCAAGTTAGGACATTTTTCCAGAAATAGCGTTTTTTTAAAAAAAGATCTTTATCGTGTTTTTTTTTTCTATCTTGTAGAGCATCAAAAAAGAATGATTTATGAATTTTTTGAGAATTTTCCTCAATTTCGTTTACGAGTATGAAAGACCACATTGACCAAAATTCAAGTAAATGGACTTGTCATTGTTCAAAAATTTTTTAAAGTGATCTTTATCCTGATTTTTTTTTCTATCTTGTAGAGCATCAAAAAAGAATGATTTATGAATTTTTTGAGAATTTTCCTCAATTTCGTTTACGAGTATGAAAGACCACATTGACCAAAATTCAAGTAAATGGACTTGTCATTGTTCAAAAATTTTTTAAAGTGATCTTTATCCTGATTTTTTTTTTCTATCTTGTAGAGCATCAAAAAAGAATGACTTATGAATTTTTTGAGAATTTTCCTCAATTTCGTTTACGAGTATGAAAGACCACATTGACCAAAATTCAAGTAAATGGACTTGTCATTGTTCAAAAATTTTTTAAAGTGATCTTTATCCTGATTTTTTTTTCTATCTTGTAGAGCATCAAAAAAGAATGATTTATGAATTTTTTGAGAATTTTCCTCAATTTCGTTTACGAGTATGAAAGACCACATTGACCAAAATTCAAGTAAATGGACTTGTCATTGTTCAAAAATTTTTTAAAGTGATCTTTATCCTGATTTTTTTTTTCTATCTTGTAGAGCATCAAAAAAGAATGACTTATGAATTTTTTGAGAATTTTCCTCAATTTCGTTTACGAGTATGAAAGACCACATTGACCAAAATTCAAGTAAATGGACTTGTCATTGTTCAAAAATTTTTTAAAGTGATCTTTATCCTGATTTTTTTTTCTATCTTGTAGAGCATCAAAAAAGAATGATTTATGAATTTTTTGAGAATTTTCCTCAATTTCGTTTACGAGTATGAAAGACCACATTGACCAAAATTCAAGTAAATGGACTTGTCATTGTTCAAAAATTTTTTAAAGTGATCTTTATCCTGATTTTTTTTTTCTATCTTGTAGAGCATCAAAAAAGAATGATTTATGAATTTTTTGAGAATTTTCCTCAATTTCGTTTACGAGTATGAAAGACCACATTGACCAAAATTCAAGTAAATGGACTTGTCATTGTTCAAAAATTTTTTAAAGTGATCTTTATCCTGATTTTTTTTTTCTATCTTGTAGAGCATCAAAAAAGAATGACTTATGAATTTTTTGAGAATTTTCCTCAATTTCGTTTACGAGTATGAAAGACCACATTGACCAAAATTCAAGTAAATGGACTTGTCATTGTTCAAAAATTTTTTAAAGTGATCTTTATCCTGATTTTTTTTTTTTATCTTGTAGAGCATCAAAAAAGAAACATTCTCTAATTTTTCGAAATTTTTTAAACTCTAGATCGAGAATTTGAGTTAGTGCAAACACCTCAAATTCATACAAATAGACTTGTCTTTGGTAGAAAAATTTTATAGGCTTTGACTTTGGATTTTTTTTTTTTTTTCATATTTTAAAACGGGATAGAAACATCATTTAAATACTTTCACAATATGCTCTGACTATTTCTACACCAATAGAAACTACCTGAAGTCGTAAAATTAAAAACGACTACTTCCAGTTGCCCCAAGTTAGGACATTTTTCCAGAAATAGCGTTTTTTTAAAAAAAGATCTTTATCGTGTTTTTTTTTTTATCTTGTAGAGCATCAAAAAAGAATGATTTATGAATTTTTTGAGAATTTTCCTCAATTTCGTTTACGAGTATGAAAGACCACATTGACCAAAATTCAAGTAAATGGACTTGTCATTGTTCAAAAATTTTTTAAAGTGATCTTTATCCTGATTTTTTTTTTCTATCTTGTAGAGCATCAAAAAAGAATGACTTATGAATTTTTTGAGAATTTTCCTCAATTTCGTTTACGAGTATGAAAGACCACATTGACCAAAATTCAAGTAAATGGACTTGTCATTGTTCGAAAATTTTTTAAAGTGATCTTTATCCTGATTTTTTTTTTTTATCTTGTAGAGCATCAAAAAAGAAACATTCTCTAATTTTTCAAAATTTTTTAAACTCTAGATCGAGAATTTGAGTTAGTGCAAACACCTCAAATTCATACAAATAGACTTGTCTTTGGTAGAAAAATTTTATAGGCTTTGACTTTGGATTTTTTTTTTTTTTTCATATTTTAAAACGGGATAGAAACATCATTTAAATACTTTCACAATATGCTCTGACTATTTCTACACCAATAGAAACTACCTGAAGTCGTAAAATTAAAAACGACTACTTCCAGTTGCCCCAAGTTAGGACATTTTTCCAGAAATAGCGTTTTTTTAAAAAAAGATCTTTATCGTGTTTTTTTTTTTCTATCTTGTAGAGCATCAAAAAAGAATGATTTATGAATTTTTTGAGAATTTTCCTCAATTTCGTTTACGAGTATGAAAGACCACATTGACCAAAATTCAAGTAAATGGACTTGTCATTGTTCAAAAATTTTTTAAAGTGATCTTTATCCTGATTTTTTTTTTCTATCTTGTAGAGCATCAAAAAAGAATGACTTATGAATTTTTTGAGAATTTTCCTCAATTTCGTTTACGAGTATGAAAGACCACATTGACCAAAATTCAAGTAAATGGACTTGTCATTGTTCAAAAATTTTTTAAAGTGATCTTTATCCTGATTTTTTTTTTCTATCTTGTAGAGCATCAAAAAAGAATGACTTATGAATTTTTTGAGAATTTTCCTCAATTTCGTTTACGAGTATGAAAGACCACATTGACCAAAATTCAAGTAAATGGACTTGTCATTGTTCAAAAATTTTTTAAAGTGATCTTTATCCTGATTTTTTTTTTCTATCTTGTAGAGCATCAAAAAAGAATGATTTATGAATTTTTTGAGAATTTTCCTCAATTTCGTTTACGAGTATGAAAGACCACATTGACCAAAATTCAAGTAAATGGACTTGTCATTGTTCAAAAATTTTTTAAAGTGATCTTTATCCTGATTTTTTTTTTCTATCTTGTAGAGCATCAAAAAAGAATGACTTATGAATTTTTTGAGAATTTTCCTCAATTTCGTTTACGAGTATGAAAGACCACATTGACCAAAATTCAAGTAAATGGACTTGTCATTGTTCAAAAATTTTTTAAAGTGATCTTTATCCTGATTTTTTTTTTCTATCTTGTAGAGCATCAAAAAAGAATGATTTATGAATTTTTTGAGAATTTTCCTCAATTTCGTTTACGAGTATGAAAGACCACATTGACCAAAATTCAAGTAAATGGACTTGTCATTGTTCAAAAATTTTTTAAAGTGATCTTTATCCTGATTTTTTTTTCTATCTTGTAGAGCATCAAAAAAGAATGATTTATGAATTTTTTGAGAATTTTCCTCAATTTCGTTTACGAGTATGAAAGACCACATTGACCAAAATTCAAGTAAATGGACTTGTCATTGTTCAAAAATTTTTTAAAGTGATCTTTATCCTGATTTTTTTTTTCTATCTTGTAGAGCATCAAAAAAGAATGACTTATGAATTTTTTGAGAATTTTCCTCAATTTCGTTTACGAGTATGAAAGACCACATTGACCAAAATTCAAGTAAATGGACTTGTCATTGTTCAAAAATTTTTTAAAGTGATCTTTATCCTGATTTTTTTTTCTATCTTGTAGAGCATCAAAAAAGAATGACTTATGAATTTTTTGAGAATTTTCCTCAATTTCGTTTACGAGTATGAAAGACCACATTGACCAAAATTCAAGTAAATGGACTTGTCATTGTTCAAAAATTTTTTAAAGTGATCTTTATCCTGATTTTTTTTTTCTATCTTGTAGAGCATCAAAAAAGAATGACTTATGAATTTTTTGAGAATTTTCCTCAATTTCGTTTACGAGTATGAAAGACCACATTGACCAAAATTCAAGTAAATGGACTTGTCATTGTTCAAAAATTTTTTAAAGTGATCTTTATCCTGATTTTTTTTTCTATCTTGTAGAGCATCAAAAAAGAAACATTCTCTAATTTTTCGAAATTTTTTAAACTCTAGATCGAGAATTTGAGTTAGTGCAAACACCTCAAATTCATACAAATAGACTTGTCTTTGGTAGAAAAATTTTATAGGCTTTGACTTTGGATTTTTTTTTTTTTTTCATATTTTAAAACGGGATAGAAACATCATTTAAATACTTTCACAATATGCTCTGACTATTTCTACACCAATAGAAACTACCTGAAGTCGTAAAATTAAAAACGACTACTTCCAGTTGCCCCAAGTTAGGACATTTTTCCAGAAATAGCGTTTTTTTAAAAAAAGATCTTTATCGTGTTTTTTTTTTCTATCTTGTAGAGCATCAAAAAAGAATGATTTATGAATTTTTTGAGAATTTTCCTCAATTTCGTTTACGAGTATGAAAGACCACATTGACCAAAATTCAAGTAAATGGACTTGTCATTGTTCAAAAATTTTTTAAAGTGATCTTTATCCTGATTTTTTTTTTCTATCTTGTAGAGCATCAAAAAAGAATGACTTATGAATTTTTTGAGAATTTTCCTCAATTTCGTTTACGAGTATGAAAGACCACATTGACCAAAATTCAAGTAAATGGACTTGTCATTGTTCAAAAATTTTTTAAAGTGATCTTTATCCTGATTTTTTTTTTTTATCTTGTAGAGCATCAAAAAAGAAACATTCTCTAATTTTTCGAAATTTTTTAAACTCTAGATCGAGAATTTGAGTTAGTGCAAACACCTCAAATTCATACAAATAGACTTGTCTTTGGTAGAAAAATTTTATAGGCTTTGACTTTGGATTTTTTTTTTTTTTTCATATTTTAAAACGGGATAGAAACATCATTTAAATACTTTCACAATATGCTCTGACTATTTCTACACCAATAGAAACTACCTGAAGTCGTAAAATTAAAAACGACTACTTCCAGTTGCCCCAAGTTAGGACATTTTTCCAGAAATAGCGTTTTTTTAAAAAAAGATCTTTATCGTGTTTTTTTTTTTCTATCTTGTAGAGCATCAAAAAAGAATGATTTATGAATTTTTTGAGAATTTTCCTCAATTTCGTTTACGAGTATGAAAGACCACATTGACCAAAATTCAAGTAAATGGACTTGTCATTGTTCAAAAATTTTTTAAAGTGATCTTTATCCTGATTTTTTTTTTCTATCTTGTAGAGCATCAAAAAAGAATGACTTATGAATTTTTTGAGAATTTTCCTCAATTTCGTTTACGAGTATGAAAGACCACATTGACCAAAATTCAAGTAAATGGACTTGTCATTGTTCAAAAATTTTTTAAAGTGATCTTTATCCTGATTTTTTTTTTTTATCTTGTAGAGCATCAAAAAAGAAACATTCTCTAATTTTTCGAAATTTTTTAAACTCTAGATCGAGAATTTGAGTTAGTGCAAACACCTCAAATTCATACAAATAGACTTGTCTTTGGTAGAAAAATTTTATAGGCTTTGACTTTGGATTTTTTTTTTTTTTTCATATTTTAAAACGGGATAGAAACATCATTTAAATACTTTCACAATATGCTCTGACTATTTCTACACCAATAGAAACTACCTGAAGTCGTAAAATTAAAAACGACTACTTCCAGTTGCCCCAAGTTAGGACATTTTTCCAGAAATAGCGTTTTTTTAAAAAAAGATCTTTATCGTGTTTTTTTTTTTCTATCTTGTAGAGCATCAAAAAAGAATGATTTATGAATTTTTTGAGAATTTTCCTCAATTTCGTTTACGAGTATGAAAGACCACATTGACCAAAATTCAAGTAAATGGACTTGTCATTGTTCAAAAATTTTTTAAAGTGATCTTTATCCTGATTTTTTTTTTCTATCTTGTAGAGCATCAAAAAAGAATGATTTATGAATTTTTTGAGAATTTTCCTCAATTTCGTTTACGAGTATGAAAGACCACATTGACCAAAATTCAAGTAAATGGACTTGTCATTGTTCAAAAATTTTTTAAAGTGATCTTTATCCTGATTTTTTTTTTCTATCTTGTAGAGCATCAAAAAAGAATGATTTATGAATTTTTTGAGAATTTTCCTCAATTTCGTTTACGAGTATGAAAGACCACATTGACCAAAATTCAAGTAAATGGACTTGTCATTGTTCAAAAATTTTTTAAAGTGATCTTTATCCTGATTTTTTTTTTCTATCTTGTAGAGCATCAAAAAAGAATGATTTATGAATTTTTTGAGAATTTTCCTCAATTTCGTTTACGAGTATGAAAGACCACATTGACCAAAATTCAAGTAAATGGACTTGTCATTGTTCAAAAATTTTTTAAAGTGATCTTTATCCTGATTTTTTTTTTCTATCTTGTAGAGCATCAAAAAAGAATGACTTATGAATTTTTTGAGAATTTTCCTCAATTTCGTTTACGAGTATAAAAGACCACATTGACCAAAATTCAAGTAAATGGACTTGTCATTGTTCAAAAATTTTTTAAAGTGATCTTTATCCTGATTTTTTTTTTCTATCTTGTAGAGCATCAAAAAAGAATGATTTATGAATTTTTTGAGAATTTTCCTCAATTTCGTTTACGAGTATGAAAGACCACATTGACCAAAATTCAAGTAAATGGACTTGTCATTGTTCAAAAATTTTTTAAAGTGATCTTTATCCTGATTTTTTTTTCTATCTTGTAGAGCATCAAAAAAGAATGATTTATGAATTTTTTGAGAATTTTCCTCAATTTCGTTTACGAGTATGAAAGACCACATTGACCAAAATTCAAGTAAATGGACTTGTCATTGTTCAAAAATTTTTTAAAGTGATCTTTATCCTGATTTTTTTTCTATCTTGTAGAGCATCAAAAAAGAATGATTTATGAATTTTTTGAGAATTTTCCTCAATTTCGTTTACGAGTATGAAAGACCACATTGACCAAAATTCAAGTAAATGGACTTGTCATTGTTCAAAAATTTTTTAAAGTGATCTTTATCCTGATTTTTTTTTTCTATCTTGTAGAGCATCAAAAAAGAATGACTTATGAATTTTTTGAGAATTTTCCTCAATTTCGTTTACGAGTATGAAAGACCACATTGACCAAAATTCAAGTAAATGGACTTGTCATTGTTCAAAAATTTTTTAAAGTGATCTTTATCCTGATTTTTTTTTTCTATCTTGTAGAGCATCAAAAAAGAATGACT
>WSYQ01001492.1:0-80479 GCA_011426435.1 Lysiphlebus fabarum
TTGAGTTAGTGCAAACACCTCAAATTCATACAAATAGACTTGTCTTTGGTAGAAAAATTCTATAGGCTTTGACTTTGGATTTTTTTTTATTTTCATATTTTTAAACGGGATAGAAACATCATTTAAATACTTTTACAATATGCTCTGACTATTTCTACACCAATAGAAACTACCTGAAGTCGTAAAATTAAAAACGACTACTTCCAGTTGCCCCAAGTTAGGACATTTTTCCAGAAATAGCGTTTTTTTAAAAAAAGATCTTTATCGTGTTTTTTTTTTTCTATCTTGTAGAGCATCAAAAAAGAATGATTTATGAATTTTTTGAGAATTTTCCTCAATTTCGTTTACGAGTATGAAAGACCACATTGACCAAAATTCAAGTAAATGGACTTGTCATTGTTCAAAAATTTTTTAAAGTGATCTTTATCCTGATTTTTTTTTTCTATCTTGTAGAGCATCAAAAAAGAATGACTTATGAATTTTTTGAGAATTTTCCTCAATTTCGTTTACGAGTATGAAAGACCACATTGACCAAAATTCAAGTAAATGGACTTGTCATTGTTCGAAAATTTTTTAAAGTGATCTTTATCCTGATTTTTTTTTTTTATCTTGTAGAGCATCAAAAAAGAAACATTCTCTAATTTTTCAAAATTTTTTAAACTCTAGATCGAGAATTTGAGTTAGTGCAAACACCTCAAATTCATACAAATAGACTTGTCTTTGGTAGAAAAATTTTATAGGCTTTGACTTTGGATTTTTTTTTTTTTTCATATTTTAAAACGGGATAGAAACATCATTTAAATACTTTCACAATATGCTCTGACTATTTCTACACCAATAGAAACTACCTGAAGTCGTAAAATTAAAAACGACTACTTCCAGTTGCCCCAAGTTAGGACATTTTTCCAGAAATAGCGTTTTTTTAAAAAAAGATCTTTATCGTGTTTTTTTTTTTCTATCTTGTAGAGCATCAAAAAAGAATGATTTATGAATTTTTTGAGAATTTTCCTCAATTTCGTTTACGAGTATGAAAGACCACATTGACCAAAATTCAAGTAAATGGACTTGTCATTGTTCAAAAATTTTTTAAAGTGATCTTTATCCTGATTTTTTTTTTCTATCTTGTAGAGCATCAAAAAAGAATGACTTATGAATTTTTTGAGAATTTTCCTCAATTTCGTTTACGAGTATGAAAGACCACATTGACCAAAATTCAAGTAAATGGACTTGTCATTGTTCAAAAATTTTTTAAAGTGATCTTTATCCTGATTTTTTTTTTATCTTGTAGAGCATCAAAAAAGAAACATTCTCTAATTTTTCGAAATTTTTTAAACTCTAGATCGAGAATTTGAGTTAGTGCAAACACCTCAAATTCATACAAATAGACTTGTCTTTGGTAGAAAAATTTTATAGGCTTTGACTTTGGATTTTTTTTTTTTTTCATATTTTAAAACGGGATAGAAACATCATTTAAATACTTTCACAATATGCTCTGACTATTTCTACACCAATAGAAACTACCTGAAGTCGTAAAATTAAAAACGACTACTTCCAGTTGCCCCAAGTTAGGACATTTTTCCAGAAATAGCGTTTTTTTAAAAAAAGATCTTTATCGTGTTTTTTTTTTTCTATCTTGTAGAGCATCAAAAAAGAATGATTTATGAATTTTTTGAGAATTTTCCTCAATTTCGTTTACGAGTATGAAAGACCACATTGACCAAAATTCAAGTAAATGGACTTGTCATTGTTCAAAAATTTTTTAAAGTGATCTTTATCCTGATTTTTTTTATCTATCTTGTAGAGCATCAAAAAAGAATGATTTATGAATTTTTTGAGAATTTTCCTCAATTTCGTTTACGAGTATGAAAGACCACATTGACCAAAATTCAAGTAAATGGACTTGTCATTGTTCAAAAATTTTTTAAAGTGATCTTTATCCTGATTTTTTTTTTCTATCTTGTAGAGCATCAAAAAAGAATGACTTATGAATTTTTTGAGAATTTTCCTCAATTTCGTTTACGAGTATGAAAGACCACATTGACCAAAATTCAAGTAAATGGACTTGTCATTGTTCAAAAATTTTTTAAAGTGATCTTTATCCTGATTTTTTTTTTCTATCTTGTAGAGCATCAAAAAAGAATGATTTATGAATTTTTTGAGAATTTTCCTCAATTTCGTTTACGAGTATGAAAGACCACATTGACCAAAATTCAAGTAAATGGACTTGTCATTGTTCAAAAATTTTTTAAAGTGATCTTTATCCTGATTTTTTTTTTCTATCTTGTAGAGCATCAAAAAAGAATGACTTATGAATTTTTTGAGAATTTTCCTCAATTTCGTTTACGAGTATGAAAGACCACATTGACCAAAATTCAAGTAAATGGACTTGTCATTGTTCAAAAATTTTTTAAAGTGATCTTTATCCTGATTTTTTTTTTCTATCTTGTAGAGCATCAAAAAAGAATGACTTATGAATTTTTTGAGAATTTTCCTCAATTTCGTTTACGAGTATGAAAGACCACATTGACCAAAATTCAAGTAAATGGACTTGTCATTGTTCAAAAATTTTTTAAAGTGATCTTTATCCTGATTTTTTTTTTCTATCTTGTAGAGCATCAAAAAAGAATGATTTATGAATTTTTTGAGAATTTTCCTCAATTTCGTTTACGAGTATGAAAGACCACATTGACCAAAATTCAAGTAAATGGACTTGTCATTGTTCAAAAATTTTTTAAAGTGATCTTTATCCTGATTTTTTTTTTCTATCTTGTAGAGCATCAAAAAAGAATGATTTATGAATTTTTTGAGAATTTTCCTCAATTTCGTTTACGAGTATGAAAGACCACATTGACCAAAATTCAAGTAAATGGACTTGTCATTGTTCAAAAATTTTTTAAAGTGATCTTTATCCTGATTTTTTTTTTCTATCTTGTAGAGCATCAAAAAAGAATGACTTATGAATTTTTTGAGAATTTTCCTCAATTTCGTTTACGAGTATGAAAGACCACATTGACCAAAATTCAAGTAAATGGACTTGTCATTGTTCAAAAATTTTTTAAAGTGATCTTTATCCTGATTTTTTTTTTCTATCTTGTAGAGCATCAAAAAAGAATGACTTATGAATTTTTTGAGAATTTTCCTCAATTTCGTTTACGAGTATGAAAGACCACATTGACCAAAATTCAAGTAAATGGACTTGTCATTGTTCAAAAATTTTTTAAAGTGATCTTTATCCTGATTTTTTTTTTTTATCTTGTAGAGCATCAAAAAAGAAACATTCTCTAATTTTTCGAAATTTTTTAAACTCTAGATCGAGAATTTGAGTTAGTGCAAACACCTCAAATTCATACAAATAGACTTGTCTTTGGTAGAAAAATTTTATAGGCTTTGACTTTGGATTTTTTTTTTTTTTCATATTTTAAAACGGGATAGAAACATCATTTAAATACTTTCACAATATGCTCTGACTATTTCTACACCAATAGAAACTACCTGAAGTCGTAAAATTAAAAACGACTACTTCCAGTTGCCCCAAGTTAGGACATTTTTCCAGAAATAGCGTTTTTTTAAAAAAAGATCTTTATCGTGTTTTTTTTTTTCTATCTTGTAGAGCATCAAAAAAGAATGATTTATGAATTTTTTGAGAATTTTCCTCAATTTCGTTTACGAGTATGAAAGACCACATTGACCAAAATTCAAGTAAATGGACTTGTCATTGTTCAAAAATTTTTTAAAGTGATCTTTATCCTGATTTTTTTTTTCTATCTTGTAGAGCATCAAAAAAGAATGACTTATGAATTTTTTGAGAATTTTCCTCAATTTCGTTTACGAGTATGAAAGACCACATTGACCAAAATTCAAGTAAATGGACTTGTCATTGTTCAAAAATTTTTTAAAGTGATCTTTATCCTGATTTTTTTTTTCTATCTTGTAGAGCATCAAAAAAGAATGACTTATGAATTTTTTGAGAATTTTCCTCAATTTCGTTTACGAGTATGAAAGACCACATTGACCAAAATTCAAGTAAATGGACTTGTCATTGTTCAAAAATTTTTTAAAGTGATCTTTATCCTGATTTTTTTTTCTATCTTGTAGAGCATCAAAAAAGAAACATTCTCTAATTTTTCGAAATTTTTTAAACTCTAGATCGAGAATTTGAGTTAGTGCAAACACCTCAAATTCATACAAATAGACTTGTCTTTGGTAGAAAAATTTTATAGGCTTTGACTTTGGATTTTTTTTTTTTTTTCATATTTTAAAACGGGATAGAAACATCATTTAAATACTTTCACAATATGCTCTGACTATTTCTACACCAATAGAAACTACCTGAAGTCGTAAAATTAAAAACGACTACTTCCAGTTGCCCCAAGTTAGGACATTTTTCCAGAAATAGCGTTTTTTTAAAAAAAGATCTTTATCGTGTTTTTTTTTTTCTATCTTGTAGAGCATCAAAAAAGAATGATTTATGAATTTTTTGAGAATTTTCCTCAATTTCGTTTACGAGTATGAAAGACCACATTGACCAAAATTCAAGTAAATGGACTTGTCATTGTTCAAAAATTTTTTAAAGTGATCTTTATCCTGATTTTTTTTATCTATCTTGTAGAGCATCAAAAAAGAATGATTTATGAATTTTTTGAGAATTTTCCTCAATTTCGTTTACGAGTATGAAAGACCACATTGACCAAAATTCAAGTAAATGGACTTGTCATTGTTCAAAAATTTTTTAAAGTGATCTTTATCCTGATTTTTTTTTTCTATCTTGTAGAGCATCAAAAAAGAATGACTTATGAATTTTTTGAGAATTTTCCTCAATTTCGTTTACGAGTATGAAAGACCACATTGACCAAAATTCAAGTAAATGGACTTGTCATTGTTCAAAAATTTTTTAAAGTGATCTTTATCCTGATTTTTTTTTTTATCTTGTAGAGCATCAAAAAAGAAACATTCTCTAATTTTTCGAAATTTTTTAAACTCTAGATCGAGAATTTGAGTTAGTGCAAACACCTCAAATTCATACAAATAGACTTGTCTTTGGTAGAAAAATTTTATAGGCTTTGACTTTGGATTTTTTTTTTTTTTTCATATTTTAAAACGGGATAGAAACATCATTTAAATACTTTCACAATATGCTCTGACTATTTCTACACCAATAGAAACTACCTGAAGTCGTAAAATTAAAAACGACTACTTCCAGTTGCCCCAAGTTAGGACATTTTTCCAGAAATAGCGTTTTTTTAAAAAAAGATCTTTATCGTGTTTTTTTTTTTCTATCTTGTAGAGCATCAAAAAAGAATGATTTATGAATTTTTTGAGAATTTTCCTCAATTTCGTTTACGAGTATGAAAGACCACATTGACCAAAATTCAAGTAAATGGACTTGTCATTGTTCAAAAATTTTTTAAAGTGATCTTTATCCTGATTTTTTTTTTCTATCTTGTAGAGCATCAAAAAAGAATGATTTATGAATTTTTTGAGAATTTTCCTCAATTTCGTTTACGAGTATGAAAGACCACATTGACCAAAATTCAAGTAAATGGACTTGTCATTGTTCAAAAATTTTTTAAAGTGATCTTTATCCTGATTTTTTTTTTCTATCTTGTAGAGCATCAAAAAAGAATGATTTATGAATTTTTTGAGAATTTTCCTCAATTTCGTTTACGAGTATGAAAGACCACATTGACCAAAATTCAAGTAAATGGACTTGTCATTGTTCAAAAATTTTTTAAAGTGATCTTTATCCTGATTTTTTTTTTCTATCTTGTAGAGCATCAAAAAAGAATGACTTATGAATTTTTTGAGAATTTTCCTCAATTTCGTTTACGAGTATGAAAGACCACATTGACCAAAATTCAAGTAAATGGACTTGTCATTGTTCAAAAATTTTTTAAAGTGATCTTTATCCTGATTTTTTTTTTCTATCTTGTAGAGCATCAAAAAAGAATGACTTATGAATTTTTTGAGAATTTTCCTCAATTTCGTTTACGAGTATGAAAGACCACATTGACCAAAATTCAAGTAAATGGACTTGTCATTGTTCAAAAATTTTTTAAAGTGATCTTTATCCTGATTTTTTTTTTTATCTTGTAGAGCATCAAAAAAGAAACATTCTCTAATTTTTCGAAATTTTTTAAACTCTAGATCGAGAATTTGAGTTAGTGCAAACACCTCAAATTCATACAAATAGACTTGTCTTTGGTAGAAAAATTTTATAGGCTTTGACTTTGGATTTTTTTTTTTTTTTCATATTTTAAAACGGGATAGAAACATCATTTAAATACTTTCACAATATGCTCTGACTATTTCTACACCAATAGAAACTACCTGAAGTCGTAAAATTAAAAACGACTACTTCCAGTTGCCCCAAGTTAGGACATTTTTCCAGAAATAGCGTTTTTTTAAAAAAAGATCTTTATCGTGTTTTTTTTTTTCTATCTTGTAGAGCATCAAAAAAGAATGATTTATGAATTTTTTGAGAATTTTCCTCAATTTCGTTTACGAGTATGAAAGACCACATTGACCAAAATTCAAGTAAATGGACTTGTCATTGTTCAAAAATTTTTTAAAGTGATCTTTATCCTGATTTTTTTTTTCTATCTTGTAGAGCATCAAAAAAGAATGATTTATGAATTTTTTGAGAATTTTCCTCAATTTCGTTTACGAGTATGAAAGACCACATTGACCAAAATTCAAGTAAATGGACTTGTCATTGTTCAAAAATTTTTTAAAGTGATCTTTATCCTGATTTTTTTTTTCTATCTTGTAGAGCATCAAAAAAGAATGATTTATGAATTTTTTGAGAATTTTCCTCAATTTCGTTTACGAGTATGAAAGACCACATTGACCAAAATTCAAGTAAATGGACTTGTCATTGTTCAAAAATTTTTTAAAGTGATCTTTATCCTGATTTTTTTTTTCTATCTTGTAGAGCATTAAAAAAACATTATTTTAGAAATTTTTCATAATTTTCCTCGGTTCCGTTTATGAGTTTTAAATATTAAGACAATTAAATTTCATGTAAATTGACTTGTAATTGAAAAATATAATTTAAAAAAAATTTTTCTTCGATATTTTTTATATCTATCTTGTAGAGCATAAAAAAATGAACATTCTGTAATTTTTTAGAATTCTTACGAACTCTAGATCAAGAGTTCGAGAAAGTGCAAACACCTCAAATCCATATAAATAGACTTGTCATTGGTATAAAAATTCTAAAGGCTTTTACTTTGGATTTTTTTTCATTTTTATAATTTCAAACGAGACAGGAACATCATGTAAATGCTTTTACAATATGCTCTGGCTATTTCTACACCAATAAGAACTACCTGGAGTCGTAAAATTGAAAACGACTACTTCCAGTTGCCCCAAGTTAGGACAATTTTTCAGAAATAGCGTTTTTCGAAAAAAAATTATTTTTCGACATTTTTTTTTTCCATCTTGTAGAGCATCAAAAAATAAACATTCTGTGATTTTTTAGAATTTTTTCGAACTCTAGATCAAGTTTGTCTCAACAAGAGTACGCTTTTATCCCGCAAACGGTGTTTTTTATAAATTACAATATATTACCGTCATTTATGACCGCTTGCGGGTTTACACCGCCTGCGGTTCCGTGCCTATAGACACTTTCAATTAATATCGAAGTGATAAAACTACGCAGTTTTTTTTTTTGCGTTTTCTGGAGTAATTAACGTGAATTGCTGTCAAAAATGTAAATTACAATAAAATCTTTTGATGACTCAACAAATGACAAATATTATCAATCAATAAATAATTATTTTTTTCTATAATAATTGACAAGTTTTGTTGTATTTTTGTTGAATAATTTTGTATAAACAGTTTAATTGCATTTATAATATTGAATATAAGTATTGTTGTTTCAACACTAACCCTTTGTTATTTCAGTGTTTATTGTTGTTTCAATAATATTCATTGTTATATTTCAAAACAATCATTGTTGTCTTAATGATTCTTTCAATCTTCTCGACTTTTAGTTGATTCTACATAATCTGAAAGCTAATTTATAGCAAAAATTGACGAGCAACTCATCGAGTATAAATAACTCCTTCGAACTCTCCAAAAAAAAGTTTCTGTAGAAAAAAAAAATAAAAAATAAAATTAATCTATTTAAAAATTTTGTTGTACAAAATAGCTAAGTTACCCTTTACTTTCTTTTATTTTTTTTATTTTTTTCTTGTTTATATAATTCTAGAAATTAAACTGCATGATGAACGTCTCCTCATCTTTTCATACCAACACTCGTGACTTGCTCATTCTAATACAGTTGTAGTAGTATGATTTTAAGATTTCACTTTGCACTCCGTTGGTTACGAGGGCGCCGTGTATATATATATATATATATATATAAATATAAAATACGCTCGTGAATAACAAAATGGAAGGCGTCGTAATTAGTATGCGCATCCATACGTTATACACGCAACGTAGAACTCTCACCACTGGCGTGATGTTACGCGTCAAAGTATATCGCAAGGGCGGTAGAAAAAAATAAAGACAGTAAAAGAAAAAAATATATAAAATAAAAAGCAAAAAAAAATATAAAAATATATATACGAGTTGTGAGAATGAGTAGTAAAATAAGTAAAAGGGTGTTGCGATTCGCACTTATTCTACCAAGTGTACCGGCGTCGTGGTTCCGGAGCGAAGTAACTCATTTTTACGTTATGGGTTTGTGCACACTGAAAGACAATATTATAAAATTTATAAAAATTAAAAATTTAATAAATTTTGAATCATTAAATAATTCTGAAATAATTCATTAAAGTATCGATAGCTACAAACACAAAATGACAATTCTTGTTACTTTTTGTTGATGCATATATTTTTCAAAATTTTATTAAAAAATGAAAACTTTTTAGGATGAAAACTTATTTTTAAAACGGTGTAAATGATGTACCATTTGAATGTAGAGTTTTTTAAAGTTTATAATTAGTTACAGTAGTCTGAAACAAGATAAAAACAAATACAAAAATATTTTTATTTTTAAAATGAAACATAAGACTTGCGTCTGTTTCATATATATGAATCCATAGAAAATATATTATTCAAAGAATAATAGAGCTATCTTTATGATAATTTAAAAATTCAAAATAACAGAAGTACAATACTGTAAATTTTCGTCACATTACTGCAAAATTCATCAATGCATTAAAAAAAAACTGAATATTATCTAAGAAAAAAAAAATATGCAATTTCTTTTATTCATTGTATATATATTTTTTTTAGTTGTTATATTTATTATGTCACCGTAGTGTTATGCATGATGCTTTCGTTGTATTATTATCTGCAAATCCAAGTACTGTACCTTCTTGATGCACCTCATTCACATTATTGACTTGAATTTCTTTCACCTATCTGGTCGAGTTTTATTTACTTTTTTTTTTCCCTTTTTCGCGTTCATCAACCGTCATTAGGATATTTTCTTTCATTCAGTTCGTTCTTCCATCATATGGAGTTGCGCGGTCTAGCTTGCTCGTGAATGAAGCCAATGTACGTGGCTTATTAGCAGATGATAGAAAATGCGGGTGCTCAAGCTTATAGTCTCTAGAAAATAGAAGTAGCGATGCGAATAAGAAAATGGCGCTGACGCAGAAGATGAATTGTCTACTTATTTCTATTCACATATGAAAAAAAATATATATAAATAAATAAAAAAAAAACATTTTTATAATTAAAAATAGTATAATATTATAATTTATCAATAATTTTTTCTTCTTATTAAATCAATTGATTATAAAATTATTGTTGATTTAAACAATAATTCATCAGTAAATTATTATTTATATTTAAAAAAAAAGGGTTAAAATGTGAATATAGGTGTTGAACTGAACGACACACCCTATACTTGGCGGGCAAAAGGAAAATTTTATATATATGAATTCTCCCTTTTGGTAACCATGGCACTCGGTTAATGGATGCCTGGAGTCTTATAGCAGGCAGAGAGAAAACCTCGACGACGCCAAACTTCAACTCGTTAATTACCAACACGAAGGCGCAACTTCTTACCGTCTCTCGAATATTTCAAACTATTGTATTCCTTAAAATCCCCTCCGGGATCTTTTGGCTAGGCCAACTCATTGCAAACGCCCTTTCTTGCTTCATTCTAACATTATGTCTGATTCTATAGTGTTTAATATACTTTTTTATTTTATTATTTAGCATTGCTTTGCCAACTGTTGTTTACTTGTAAATATTGCTAAACATTTAACTGTATATTTACATGATTTATCTAAACATGAGAATTGAAATTGCAAGACAAAAATTTGTGGCAATTGCAAATAACTGTCATTTTTATTCGCCAAAATAATCTTTCTCTTTTTTTAATCTTTCTCTTTATATAAAAAGTACACTTGTCATCAATTCCATGAAATTTTAACTGAATGTATAGGAAAATTTTTTTCTACTGAAATACCCTATTTTTGAAAGACTGACACTGGTTTGGAAGTCAGACATTACTTCAAAGTCTAACAAAATCTTATAATAGATGAATATATTTTATACAACACTTGTAAACATTGTCTTCAAGTGTTGTTTACTCAATTTGATCATAATCCTATAAAATTGTAACTTAGAAAAATTCATTTCAACTGAAATTCCCTATTTTTACAAACCTGACCCTGGTGTGCATGTAAGAGTTAGCGTCAAAGTTCGAGAAAATCTTAAAATAGTTGAAAATAATTCATACAACACTTGAAAACGTTGTCTTTCAGTGTTGTTTATTTAATCCAATAATAATCTCTTAAAATTTTAACTCAGAAAAATTTATTTTGGCTGAAATGCCCTATTTTCACAAAACTGACCCTGTCTCGGAGGTCAAAGTTTGAGTCAAAGTCCAATAAAATCTTTGATTAGATGAAAATAATTCATAAAACGCATAAAAACATTGTCTTTCAGTGTTGCTGACTTGATTCAATCGTAATCTCATGAAATTTTAACTCAGAAAAATTTATTTTGGCTGAAATGCCCTATTTTCACAAAACTGACCCTGTCACGGAGGTCAAAATTTGCGTCAAAGTCCAACAAAATCTTAAAATGATCAGAAATAAATGGTACGATGCTTGCAAACATTGTCTTTCAGTGTCGTCTGCTCAATCCAAACGTAATTTCATAAATATTCAACTCGGAAAAATTAATATCAACCAAACTGCCCTATATTTTTACAAAACTGACCCCGGGTTGGAGGCAAGAAATGCGTGAAAGTTCAAAAAAATCTCAAAATTATTAGAAATAATTTATCCGACTTCTGGAAACATTGTCTTCCAGCGTTGTTAATTCAATTCAATAATAATCTTATAAAATTTCAACTCAGAAAATTTTATTTCAATGAAAATGCATTATTTTCAAAAGACTGACCCAAGTTTGGCGATCAAAGTTTGTGTCAAAGTCCAACAAAATGGGTGTTTCAACTGGGCTACTATTTTACTACATAATACTAAAAATTCTATTCAATTTTCTCAACAATTTTTGTTGAATGCTTAACCCCAACTAATGTAATATATCACTATAATTTTGATTAATCTAAATTGAAGTGAAATTACAATTTTCAAACTAACAAAAACACAATTTACAGAATATTAAATATTAACTTTTATCATTTTCTTTTTATTATTTCCATTGAATTATATAAAGTAGTAACACAAGCCTAAAACTAGTGTCTAATTTCCATTTTACACTTGCATATATATCTTTGTTGAGTTTACATTTTCACGTTTCGGTTTACTATGTACAACTCATGTTCATCATTCAGATATAAATATTTTAAATTGTATACAGTCAGTTTGTTTCACTTGTAATATTTTTTCTTTTTTTTTTTTGTAGATTCATTGTAGACACAAGATTAAAATATCACACCCTTGTACATGACTGGCACTTAATACTTGCGAAACATGAGATCCCTACATAAAATCTATCGAAAAAATATTGAATATTTATTTATTTTTTTTTTCAACTATAAAAATCATTACAAACCACTGCTTTATCATCAAAATGTTTGTTTATTTATACATATTTAAATCCCTTTACTCATCTGATAGGGTGATTTTTGTTGGCCCTTATAATATAAACGCTTATTCTCACATTAGCATACGAAAAATAAATATCAATCGTCGTGGGAGCAGTTAATCTTTTAAACGCAGGGTTGACTATATACAGTATTTTATAAGTCAATAATATCTAAAGTAAAATATTTACAAAAATATTATAATAAAAATAATTTATTTTGCATAATTTTATCATAAAAAAATAATCAATTTTATATTTATTAAAATTAATTAAAAATATAATTAAATAACAAAATAATTCATAGATTAAAAATAGAAAAAAACAAAATTAAAATTTTACATTTTAATTTTATAGTTTTTTTTAATTTTCATAACAATAATTATTTAATTAAATTTTTATAAAATAATATTTAATGTAATTTTCATTAAAGGGTGTATACATATACACCTATAGATTTTATTCGAGTTTCAACGATTCAGGTTCTTTATACATATATCAAGTGCACGTTATATAGTTGGTAAACAAACTGTCTAAAACAGTCTTGTGTTACGAGCTATTCCATTTAAGCTAGGGTCCTCTCAACGGTATTATCTCTGGTACATATTTAAGTGCATGATGCAAAGAAGACTTGGTATGTTTTTTTTTTTTTTTTCTAAATCTCTTGTTTCTCTATATTTTTTTTTTTGCTTCATCATTATAGTAAAATCACAAGTCGCCATTACTAAAATTAGAAGATGAAGAATAGTAAGCAACTAAACAACTACCCTAAGCTTTTAAAACTCTTCATTTTCTGGGCACTTGTCAAATGCAGACTTGGGCGGGTCATCAGATTGTGTGACCTGTATAATGTTGGTGTATATGTATGAATATTTCATATCACATATAAATTATATATGTATATATGAATATGTCACATTAAAGCAACACTAGAATCACCTCAGAGGAAGTGATCATAGTTAGTTCTCTATATGTATTTAAATTTATTATCTTTGATATTCCATTTCTAAGATATCATTTTGATGAATAATCTGTTTTACTTTTGTCTACGTGATATATAACTTTATCTGTATATTTTGATTTGTACATAAGTTATATATTCTTGAATAGTATCAAGTAGTATAATTATTTCAAGTTATAATTTTGGAGACAATTGACTTGTATATTTTGCTAATTAATATAAATTTTGTTGATAATTTTAATGATGTTTTGATGAATTGATAAAGAGTGTATTCGATGGAGTTATCAATATGACAAGTTTATTTTATTGTTATCTTCAGATTTACTTTTTTTTTCTGTAATTTATTGCAAATTCTTTAACACATCGGTGATAATTTAATTGTTGGTTCATTGTTTTTTTTGAAACATCTAATTGTTTATTCTCTTTATTTTTTATTTATCTTATTTTTTTTCTTGACTACTGTATATTCCATCTTGATTTGTCTATAGTACTCTTGGTGTATTCTCTTCAAGTCATCCACCTGCAGAATTTACTATCTGGCGATCCTAAGTTATACTCATTCTCTCTCGAATCACTTGAGATATTGAGTGACATCAAGGATGCATTGTCCAAGCTTTCGAATTGAGAATATAGACTTCTCGTGCATCTCAAAAGCTATATATTTTCATCGACTTCATGTACAGCCTTGATAGTCTACTTTAATTTTTTTTTTATTTTTATTCCTCTTTCGTCATCGTACTTTATCTATCGAATTGTTTTTATCGTTTTCTTTTTATAAATATATATATTTTTTTTCCTTCAATCTATTTATGATTATTGACAATTTCATTTATATATTTTGAAATTATTTTTTATTCTTTCATATTTTTGAATGTTGAGCACCCCAAAAAAAATGTCCAGTAATTTTTTTTGATAATTTTCTGTCATGCAGTTAGTCAGTTATAGCAATTGGATCTTTAGTGAATGAAAATTGTGATGGAAATTCCTAAAAAGTTTAAACATTTGTCAAATTTTAAAAGTAATAATTGATCATCAAATAAATCTAGATAAATTATTTTCATATAAATTTACAGCTCATGTAAAAAAATATTGATATTAATTTAATATTTATTTGCTTTTATATTGAAAATATGTTTTCTTTTGTTATACTAATTAATATCAGATAAACCAACGTGTTTTTATATACATATATATACTAGTATATGAGTGTCATTCTGAATTTTCAATAATTTGTTACGCAAACTATCAAAAGCATGTTGTCTATTGTTATCATATTCGGATTCTGGTGCTACTGGCATATGATATTTGTTTGTGTTCATTCTCGCGTAGAGTTTTTGCGGTTCCAATTATCAATTGTCATATTGGTTTACGCTAACTAACATTATACCAGATGTGATTGTCATTGAGAAATATAATAATCAATAATTTCTCTGCGTATATGAATTTTCATAAAGACATTCATTATATTCAAATAATAAAAGAGCTAACAAAGAAATAAAAAAAAAAAAAATAATAATATTTAGGGTTAAGTTTTGACTGACAATTATGATGACAAGTGTATTAAATGAGAACAAAATACTTATAGGTTATGTTTATCTGTCTGTATACAATTCATATAAATAAAGACAAACACAGCTAAAATTTTTGTAAATTGATGTTATAAATTGTAACTGTAATAGTTGCAATATATAGATATAACAGAGACATAATCATTTTGATAAAAATAACACTATATTTGTTTAAAAAATTTCTAGAATCTCTTGGGTGCTATTTAATTTTGTTTATGTGAGCCACTTTAGAAGACATAAACACGGTATCTCAATTCCCTTAGTATAATTTTCTCTATAGTACTTTTTACCCTCTATTCCTCTTTCTCAAACCTCGTTCATATATACAGTATTACGATTATAGTGTAATCATATCGGATTGTTATTATGGCTGATGGTACCAGGAGCAAGGAAAAGTGTCGTAAGGGTTGGGTAGCTATAGTAGCAATACTGAAGCTTATCTTTGAAATATGCTGATAGACTATCATATTTTTTCTCTTTTTCTCTCTTTTACACATCATTTTGCCAAAACAAAAATTTTTTATCGACTAAAATTTTTAACAATTTTTTTATTTTCCCTTCTATTACTAGTGCTCATATGAAAAAAAAGCTTTTTGAATTTTTATCATGTTCACTATTTTTTAGGTTTAAAAAAAATTGAGTTGATTCAATGAGTGAACATGGCTTGTAAATTTTCAATATTTTTATATTTTTTTTAATTTTCTTAGTATATAGATATATATATATATTCACATATAAACTATGAAAATTCTGATATATGATATCTATATAAGTCATTTAAAACCATCATGATTCACTTTTTTTTTGACTCAAGAAAGTTGATAAAAAGCATACATGGTTTCTGCCTTTTTAGGTCTAAGATTTAATACTCATTGGTTATCACAGTAATCGTGAATATTTTATAAAAATATATACTTACAATTTACTTTAAACTTCAGTAGTATTGAGATTTTGTATTGCAACCTCATTCCATCATCATTGTCACGACCCTAAAGCTTGAAGCATCGATGACGACAGCGACAACGTCGATTTAACTTGGAACTTTATATATATATACACGAGAGACATACGGGGGTTGCTTTTGCAGTGACTGTTGATTGAAACGTTCTGATTGCATCCCCTTGGGGAGGTAGGTTCTGATGTTCACCATATATATATGCGGGTATATACATGGTTCTCCATATCTTTCTCATTCCCTATTTTACACTCCCCATATCTACTCTCTCCTCTTTCTCCCTTGCTGAATTCTGATTCTCAATATTCACATGCCTGCTTGGATGTCTCCTGATCAATGTCTCCCTGCACGTACCTACTTATTTGGTAGTCTAATGTCCGATATCGAATATAAGGGAGAGAGTCTATATGTATGCGTCTATCATGAGAGAGAAAATGAATGAGAATACTCACTTCACTTGCAATCATCGATGCTAAAACACGACTACGACGCATACAAGACAATACTTGACATTAACAACATGTACATCTATAAGAGACCTTCAATGTCATGTCCCCTTCAATTCAATTAAAGTTACGTTATCGTCATTAACCCAGACATGCTACCAGAAATACAATACCAAAAAATTAAAAAATTTTAAGTAAAATTTTAAGGTTATGTAGATCAAATGTAAAATACATTCAATGGTAATTAACATATTAATTTTTTTTTCCAAAATTTTTTTCTTTTGACAAATTTTTGATTGCAATTTTTTTAAATTAGTTTTGATTACTATTTGTTGTATTTTAATGTTCCTGATAATCAGTGATAATCAAACACACCCATTGGGGTGGGAGGGGGAAAAAAACCAATCTACTTTGTACAGAAAAATAAGAGAAAAAAAAAAACAATCAGAACAATATTAGAACTATAGGGGATGGATTGTAGAGTCAGTCAGTCAGTCGGTCGAATTATTTTCATGTACAGACACACACACACACACATGTATTTAATAATATATGTAAGTAAAATTTATATAAACACAAATGAATGACAGATTTGAAAAGGCAAAATAGAAAAAAAAAAAGGAGTGGTTGATAGTGGTAGTACTAAAAGTAACGGGGTGTTTTACGGTAAAAAGTTAATCACGGTTTGCCATGTTGACATCCCCAGGGATTTACAACATGTTGTGAAAAGAGTATTGAACATCAGTAGATTCGTTCAAGTAAGTATATATAATATATACGCACTTGGTTTTTTTGCAAGGGTTCATAGGTACATAGGGAGATAGATTGACGCAATCCGAGGTTATGTTGATTACATGGGCGGGTATTGGTCACGTTTATATAATGTATAAAAGAATAGAAAAAATCAAGAGCCAAAATAAAATTACTTTTTAAGGGCGGACAGTGCGGGTAGAGGAGGGTTGATAAATAAAAATTAGAGGGGGTTTTTTTAGATCAAAAATAAAATATATAGGGCGTATAAAATTTTTCTTCATCAACTTGTATATACTCAAAATGTTCCTGATCTTGAATTTATATATTTTTTTTATTTATTTTACCATATGTCAATGTTTGATACTAAATACTGTGGTCTTTTAAAAAACTATTATCATAATTATTTAGCTTAGGGTAAATTGAAAAAATATATTTAAAAAAGAACATATTTTTTTTTTTTTCTTTAGAATTATTTGTAATTGTGACGTTGGTCGTTTGCCAATTTGCCAATATTTAACATGACATATTGATATGAATCATAAAATCATTTTTTGGATTATTTTTTTTTTTTGCTTTTGTATATATTTTTATTTAGATTGAATAAATTATATATGATTAATATTATATTTATCTTGTCAATACAATTGATAGGTTAATTTTTTTATTTTTTGAATAAAATTGTTAAAAAAAAAAAAAAGTGTCCCGTTGAATTCGCTCCCCCTTGATAAACTCAATTCAATAGATTGTTCTATTGGCATTGAGTGCCAGTCGGTAAAGTGAATTGTAAAGTAATTGCATAAGATTAGTAGTGCCGCATGGAAGGCACTCTGTCGGTTACTTCCAGCCCAATAAGCTTCAACGACTTTACTTGGGTTCAGCTTCTTCATTTTATTTTATTTTTTAAAAATTTTTCTCTGTTTTTTTTACAGCTTTTTTTTTTATCATATTTCCAGTCATTTTACAATCTTCACTCTTTTCTCTCACTTTATCAATTTTTTTTTTAGGCATCTATCTGCATTTCATTGAGTTAATTTGTTGAGATACCATTTGCCAATATTTCAATATTATAACTTTATTTATTTTTTACTTTATTTACTTCAATTGAGTAAATAGTCATACAATTTCAATGCAGATGACTGCTTGGGTAATCAATCAATATATACCTATCAATTTTTTATTATTATTTTATCATTTATTTCACTCAATTTTACTCGTTATTTATTATTGAATTTTTTTTAAAAATAATTTTATTATTACAATTTATAATTACAAAATAAAACACTATCTTTTTTGATACAAATAAATTTTTTAAATAAATTAATACTAAAATAATTTGATCACGTAAATAATGATGCAATTGAAAATACGATTTTTTTTTTGGATTGTCGTATTCCATACGTGTTAAAAAAAAAGTATGCAGAAAAAAAATTTAGCAGAATTGCAATAAAATAAAAAATAAAAATTTCGTATAACGTTAAAATGGATTTGTGACAAGGTGTTGGCAAATCGGGCTGAGAATACCGATAAGGTCTCTTCTTTTCTCTCCTTAAGAACTCTGTTAAAAAAAAAAAAAAAGGGATAGAAATTGTGGGTGATAAAAAGGGTGTAGACATTGGAAGGATAAAAAAGGAGGCCAAGTCAGTGACTGAGCAAGTTTCGTACGGACAATGTCCGGGTAATGGCTGCCCCAGGCTACTTTTATATCCTATGAGAGCCATACTGAAAGCTAATGTCTACGATAACAGAAGGCGAAGCTCGTTCTACGGATAAAAGATTCGCTCTGTGTGCTTCGATTGACTAAAAGAAACTTTTACAATCTCATTTCTTTTCTCATTTATTTTTTATTTTATCCTTATGTGTATATACTGTATTCGAAACAAACCAAATAAATATATAGGTATGTTTTTTATTTTTAAAATAAAAACATCATTCAATTGACAAAAAAAAAAATTTAATTTATTATTAACTATACTTTACAAAGTATATATATTAAAATATCAAAATAAATTTGTAAATTTAATTTATTTTATTTATAAATTAATTTGTCTTATAAAATATTAGATTTACTATCCAAAGTTTCAATAATTCGTGAACCCTTAGATTTAAAAATACTCGAGGACTTGCTGCCAGACGATGATCATGTTTTTTTTTTTTTTTGATACATATGTATATATATAAAATTGTTATAAAAGAGAGAAAGATATATAAATAAAGGGGGTGGTTAATGAAATAACCGTACTGATTTAACCGAGTTACAAGGGATCACCCCCCTCGTCCTAGTGCCCTTGGCAAATCGACCCTTTTTTCTTGTCTACATGAAAAAACATATTGTTGTCGTATTTGTGGAATTGCTACTGATGTAAATTATCCCTTCTTTATTGTATATTTATATATTGTCTATACATCTTAGTGTTTTATTTCATTGATCAATTGTCACTATGTTTTAATACTTTTCAATGTCAAAATTTAGTTTTTCAAATTTGATCTGAAGGCGAAATGTGATTTTAAAAATGTCGGTAGCTGAATCGTAATTTTTGAACTCACTATGTGGCTTCAAAAATGAAACAATAATTATGAAATTTTAGACAAAGGTTTACAATATTACAACAAAGTGGAAACTATTAAAAAAATAAATAAATAAATAATTTTATTTTCCCTTGACTTTAAAAAAAAAATTGAAGAATCAATTTATAATTTTTATTAATTTTAATAATTTGAATTTTATTGTTTTTTTATTTTTTTTAATTATGAAAATATTGGGTTGTAAATTAAACATGAAATTAAATATGTATGAATTTTTATTTTTTAATCTATTTACACATTAATTATCTTTGAAAAATAAAAATAATATTTTTTAGTTGTACACTTATTTTGTTTATGGATTTTTTGTGTGTATTAAATTTAAATAAAAATACCGGCAACCGTGTTCACAAGCCGTGTCTATAAATCATTTGACTATGTTTTCGTATTTATATATAAAAAGTTAGGGATAGCTATGGCCTCCGTAGAACAGTGAACGTCCGAGAATAATACCCCTCATATATTTATGTTCTCAACGTAAAATTCAACTCGTTCATTCGTTCACCCACCCAACCTCATATTCATCGCCCACATACTCGATCTCATTTTTTTTTTAAATTTTAAAATTTTTTATTTTATTTATTTTTCAACTCTTTTTTTTTTTTTTTTTTATCACTGTCTTTTCCAATTCATTTATCCTCACTTAAAAAAAATTTTTTTTTTTTCAAAAATTCATCAATTTTCTGACCAAATGCATCCTTTTTCTTTTTTTTTTTACATTTAAAATTCAACAAAAAATTGATGATTTAAGTTTAATAATTTAAATAAAAATTTAAAAAATTATTTAAATTAAATAAATTAAATTTTATATAATTTTATAAAAATATTTATAATTAATTTGATAATTTAATTAAAGTTAAACTTATTTGAATTCACTCGATCAAGACAAACTATTTTAGACATATTCTCCCTATTTTGTTGACAAGAATATTTCAGTATTTATTATAATATATATATAGCTATATAATATTTGATTCTATTACGGTGAATACACACGCTTCTGTAGTCACCCCATGATAGTGTTGGCGCGCCAGGATATAATCCCATTAACGCGTGTCGCGTTCATTGTAGCATTAAGTAAAATAAGAGAGAAAGATGAGTGGAAACGCCTATTTGGTTTCACGATGCTACTTCATTTGGTCATGAGCATTATAGAACATCAAGATATCATTGTCATAAATATGCTACATTTTTATTATTTTTTTTAATCAAACAATCTTAAAGTTATAATATTAAAAAATATAAAATAAAATTTATACTTTGATATAATAACAAACATCAAAAGTATATAACAGTGAAATACAGTATGATAGAATAAAAAATATAAAAAAAAAAAAAAAAAAAAAATGGGCCATCAATTTTGAAACGTTGGATTGTCATTTCCTGGTGTTGCTCTTATTCTATTTGACTTAAGTTGATCATAACTTTTTTTTTATCAGGCAATTAACGTTTTTATATTTTGCTCATTCAAAAAAAATGCCCTTCATTTTACCTTTCATCATCATTTTTTTTTTTTTTAAATTATTCTATAACACTACGAGGAATTTTTTTTTTATTTTAAAATATTTTTCTTTCGTTATAATTTTTTAAATATTTTTTTTTTTTTTTTTGCCATGTATTTAATCTCGGAACTGTGCGATGATAATGGGAGCGGTGAGATGGCGTTGGAATGAGATATATTTTGGAATAATGAGCGTAGACGGGTGTGCCACCGGATAAACTGTATTTACGATGACTGCCTACCAGTCCAGTCAAAAGATTATATTATTATTTGAATTTTAGAGAGAATGAATGACAGTAGAGAGACGACCGGATGCAAGCATTGAACGTTTTTTTTCTTCATATTATATTTTTAATCTGCTTTTACATATCAAGTACCAATTATAAATATAACATATAAATTTTCATATATTATTTTGTGGAATAATTATTATTTACATGTAAATAAAATTATTTGATGGAAAAATATAGTTAAAAACAAAATAAAAAAATTATTCTTGTTTATCAAATAATTTTTTAAATATGAAAAAACAAATTTAATAATAAATATGACAATTTATTTCAATGACATGATATTTATCTTTAAAGAAACTTCAAAATAAAAAAAAAAAAAAGTAAAATTATTTAAATTTATTTATTTAATTTAAAAAATAAAAATTTATTTATAATTTTTTTTATATTTAATTTTTATTATTAATAGGGAATTAAATGTTTTTATTATATTTTTTTATTTTTCCATTGATGTCGTCATTTGAATTAACCCCTTTATATGAAGTACACGAGTAAATAAATTCTATAACCCGCGATACAACCGACCTTTGAGATTCGTGTGAATTCACAAGATGTCTTTGTTTAAACTATAAAAAAAAAATTTAAAAAGCATACTTTTTTTTTTTTTTTTTTGTAGTTCAAACGCACTTATCGACACTGCTTATGCTCGATTAAATAACTTTTAATGTTAAAAGTTAGATGGAAAATAAAATAAAAAAATTAAATTAAATATAAAAGTTACAATAATTTAAAAAGGGTCGAAAAAGTTTTTTTTTTAATATAATCAATATATATATATGATCCGTTGTGATACACTTTTAACCAAGTCAATATTTTATGTTTCAAGTTACTGCTTATTTATAAATACAAATATTTTTTTCATCTTTTAATTCAGTAAATAAATTTTTTATGTTAATATTTTTATTTTTAAAAATACTTTTAATTGATAATTTGTGTGATAATTTGATCATTTTCTACTGAGTAGCATGTAAGCTATACAGTGGTCAAGCAAGCAATGTGGTTTGTTAATAGCAGAACATCTTTTGTGTTCGAATCTGATTTTGGATTCTTTATTTCAAAACTTTTATCTGTCTCTGATGAACAACAACAAAAAAATGACTGCAATTTTTGGGGCAAATCTCTCTTGACGTAGAACAAGTAAGGCCCACAACCCCTCATTTGTTCTACGCCAGGACAAATTTGCCTCAAATACTAAATATTTTTTTGTCAAATTAAAACAATGATAACTATTGCAATATTTGATATTATTTTTTTATCAAGTAAATTCATTTCTTAAAATTAATAAAGTTATTTTTATTATTATATTCAGAAATCACTATAGAGCATTGAATCAAGCTATCATATGTAGCTGATTTTGATTGTTACAAATTTTTTTTAAACTGTTTTGATTGTTTATTGTATTAACATAATTATTTTGATTTGCATCAGTTTAATAGGGTCTTTATACAATCATTAATTCAAATGAAAAGAAAAAATTATATATTCATTTTTTTTTCTCAATTATTGTTGCAGATTAATATGAATTTTAATGAAATAAGCAAACGATATTGATCTAGGATTTCCATCATAAATGGTGAGTTTAATAATTTTTTATATAAATTTTAATTTGATATTATCTAGACGAAAAAAATTTATAAAAGTAACGAAAAAACATACAGTAGAAAAGTTTTTTAAGCTAGCAAATGAAATATTATCTATCAAATTCCCAAATCATTCAAACTTCTGTCAAGTATATATTATCGATCAAATATTTTTTCTAATTATTAATAAAATTAACAATAGAAAAAATAATTTTATAACAAAACAAAATCATTGAGTTAATTATTTTCCAATATATGTACTAAAAAAATTTAAAATTAAAAAATGCCTGAGGTCATTATTATTAACGTAATATCTAATTGGATGGTTAAGGGTGGGTGTAAAAGATGAGGATTGGTGTATATATACACACACAGTAGTTTGATCAATTATCCATTAACCAAGTATATATATATCAAGTGATCTACCTAATCCAGAATTTCCAGTTAGCCATTATAAGGGTGATTATGAAATAAGGGAGTTCAACTGAATTCTCAAAGTACCTATATATATATATTGATGCAAACGTAGACAGTCAGTGAGCTGAAAAATAATCGCGCGCGAGGATTGTGCACATCGCGCAATTACCGAGTGCGGTTAATAAGGAGATCGCCTAGGGGTAAAATTTTAAGGGATGATTGCCCAGGGTGAATTAATGCCTGTATGGATCACATCAGTGGTGCAGTGGTATCCCACTAACACCCTCTATAACCCCTTGTTCTCTTTTCACCTCCTCACTAGGAAGCTTTCTTCTCTCTCTCTTTGTCTATCTCTCTCTCTCTCTCTCTCTCTCTCTCTATTTCTATTGAAACCATATTGTTTGATATCTATATTAATCTATATATATATATGCGAAAGCTTCTAATGCTATAGTGAAATTGAGTTGGGTTAGGCCAAACCATAGCACTCAAGCAGACGAGCACATTCATAGGGACCTGCGATGATCGGCTTACAGATTACTGATGCTAATAATTGTACAGTATAAAGGATCTCTCAAACTTGTCAATGATATTCAATGTATATATATATTCGCAAATTACATATATATATATACCTGTATATTAACTTAAAAAAAAATAATAATAATTTTGTCGTTATTATTGGTGTTAATTTGTAATTTTAATTATAAATAATTGATAATTTATAAATTTATAAATTTAAATTATTATTTTTGTTTGTTTATTTTTTGAAACTATGCTTAAATTTTACAGAGCTTATATTTTATGCAATTTTTTATTTTTTTTTGTTGAATATAGAGGGCGTTAATATATACATATGGTGTTATAAATACATATTCATGTTTTATATATGAAATTTTATGTCAAAACACAGTATAAAGTTTACGAGAGGGTTGAGGAAAACTGGTATTGATGAAACCTCGTTAAAAGCTAGGGACAAAAAAAAAAGAAGCAAAACATGTATAAATCTTCATACATATATTTTAAGTATAACTTCAATGTAAAAAAAAAGCTCTGTGCTTTTTCTTTCGTCACTTGTTTTTTTTTTTTATTTTTTTACTGAAAAATTTTCTGGTTCAAATGCAACTTTTCCTCATTCTACTTGGTAATTTTATTTTATTTTTTTTCATATCACGCTTATATTGCCACAACGATGTTTGCAAATGTGACTTAATATAATATACATAAAAAAAAAAATATATATATATATATAAAAGTACTTGAAAAATGAGAATTTTTTTTTTTTTTTTGACCAACGAGCCGCAGTAACTTGAGCCTATACATTTTTTTTTTTCACACGGTAATTTACTTATTTACCAATCACCAATTAAAATTTTTACTCTGATGCATGGCACTTGTCTGTTCATACAGGGGAAATATTCATGATTATATAAATAGCTGTATGTGAATGTATAGGATAAATAGAGAAAGAGAAAACTCATGATGCAGATTATATTACACCTTGCTGATATATAAACATACGCGAGTATAGCTTTAATTAATTAATGCCCATCAGTTAACCAGTGGTAACTAACAACAGCCAAACTATTATATATGTATATACACAAACATACTCTTCAACATATATTGTATAACAATTTTAGTACATAACCTCTTTTCCCTTCTCGGTTGTCCAAAATCTCCAGCAAGAGTTACTAATTAGTACGGTATGCCAATGTAATTAGTTTAACACTGGTTGACGATATTAATTGTCAATCGATAACGGAAATTTAATGTTTAATTTAAATATTGGTGCATATATATTAACTATATATCTTGTATCTCTTGCATTTTGTATATCACATCATTTCTATTCATTCAAAACAGCTATATATGCTTTTTGAATTTCATTTGATACAAATTTAATCATTATATATATTTTATATATTTCAAAATGTAAAAATATATTTGTTAATAATTTTTTAATATTATAAATTATAGTATTACAAGTTTTTTTAAAGAAAAAAAAATAACATGATTATATATTTGTTAAGTGAAATTGTATATAATGAATGTTGGGTGTGTTTGTGTATATTGAATTGAATTTCAAATGAAAATTAATAATTCTGCATGAGACATTTCTATGTCCGCACTTTATATTATAAAAAAAAAAAAAGAACAGGGTATATAAACACTTGTAGATTTGGTTCACGTTGTCAACGAATGGTCAAATAATTGGTTAGTTTCATGAATCGAATTTATGTGGTTCTCGTACAAGCTATTGGAATATGTTATTTTATAGGTATATATATATGTATTGAAGAATAACTCAATGCTTCAACACTAACTATCAACATGGTCAACGTGTTCATATGCTTGAATGTTGTCATGATTGGTGACTGGTGCGACAAATTTACAAAGTACCCAACTGGAATTTCTGATTTCATCCCTTTTCATATATAAAACGTGATTATTATTTTGAGGCATTCATTTGGTTGCATCATCATCATCATCGTCATCATCATCATCATTATCATTATATCAATCGTGTGAATTATACAATGATAATGATAATGTGATGACTAAAAAATTCCATTAAATTTTATTTAAAAAAATAAAGTATCATCATGTTTTACACTACCCTTCTTCTTGGATATATATTTTTCATTTTTTATCTAAATCTGTTTTTTTTTATTTTATTTTTTTCATGGTGATAACTGATTGTGATATTTCATCTATCAACAGTTTCAAAATATACATTTGATTTTACAGTTTAAACTGCGTATAAGCTTGAGACATTACTCCCTATTGGGATATATATTTTAACTTTGATTTTGTTTTTTTATTTTTTTTTTTAGTTTAAATAACTTTTTAAATGTATCCCATGGGAAAAAGTGATAATGATAGAAAGGGTGGCATATGTAGAGTTTTACATAGTTCAATTTGATGTCCAGCAATTCTTTAAAATAGGGGAGATTTTTTTATTTATTTTAAAATAAATAAAGTTGACACAGTTTATTTTTAAATTTTATTTTTTTATTTTAGTTATTGTATATTTCAAGTGCTTTTTTTTAAAGATTGATATTACGATAGGTCTTTAGTATCAAATCTTAAAAAAAAAATATCGAATAATATTATTTTTTTATGCAATGATATAATGTATTGAGAAAGAAAAATATTTATTAAAAAATTTTTTTAAAAACTATACAAAAAAAATAATGCTTAAGTAATTTTTTTTAATGTTTTATTTATTTTTGAAATTTTATGATTAATATTGTAAATATTTTTTGAATAAATTTGTTATACATATTTAGAAATAAGCAAGCAAGCTACACTTAAGTGGACAAGAGAAAAGTGGACACTTTTGATATTACTGGTTCGAAACTAATATTGTTTATGAAATTTAATATCAGATATTTTAATATCAATTTCAATTTTTGAAAAGTGAAAATCATTAAAAAATTTAAATTCAAAGCGTTCGTGGCAAATCTCTCCTGGTATAGAACAAGTGAGGTACACATACCTTCACTTGTTCTACACTAAGAGAAATTTGCTTCAAACCCTAAATATTTTTTTCTCAAAAGAATATAGATCAATGACCATACTGTCACATAGCCAAATTAGATTGTATTAATCAAACTAAATATGTTTAAATTCATTTTTAATCAATCTTACTGGAATTTTTTAAAAATTGTTTCACATCAAAGACAACATTGAAACAATCCACACTAAATTCCAACAAAAATTACAAATGTAAATTATATTATCATTTAATCCAATTAATTATTCAATATTATTTAATCATTTTTTGTTATTTCTTATCAATAATAGAAAGGGTAGCATATAGTCCGACATATTTCAATTTAACGTCCAGCAATTCTTTAAAATAGGGGAGATATTTTTTTAAAATAAATAAAGTTGACACAGTTTATTTTTAAATTTCATTTTTTTATTTCAACCATTGTTGAAATATATATACATATTTCAAGTGATTTTTTTTTTTCGGATTGACATGACTATAGGTCTTGGGTATCAGATTTTTATATTCAAAAAAAAAAAAAAAATATTATTTTGCTATGTCAGTTGATGTTGATGTTTCAGGGGTTTGATATATATGTTGATGGTTCTCGAGAATGCTGCAATATATATACAGCTATCGTAACTATATATTTTTTATTTTTTAACTATGCATACACACATATATTTAATACATTGGTATGAATCCCTTGAGGCCATTATTTAACCAACATGAGGAGTAAGCGTTGAGGGGTGTGTTGGCATAGTGAATGGCCATAGTGGGTGGAATATTGGCATTGACTATATATATATATATATATTCAATTTTGTCTTGCTATTACTATGTGAATTTTGGGGGTCTTGATGTGGTTCGGTATACTGCCTCGTGTGCGGTCGAGGGTGTACGGTAAATGAAGTGCTCGTAAATATATGCGTGGCGTGTGATTGACGCCTTACACGGCCTCGACACACGCCACTATTTTCGCAATAAGGGATGAGAATCGACGTTACTCAAATTCAAAATCAACGCCCAATTCTATTTATATTTCACTCAACTATTTTACTTTTCTCTCTTTCTATATTGCTTTTTGTTGGCTTCCGGATACTGAGAAAATTTCCATTAGGAAGCTTCCAATCATTTCAGTGGTTTAGAACTATATCAAATTAATATATCGATTAATTATAATAATTTAAATTTTATTATTATTATTTGTTGACAAATTTGTTGGTTTAAATTTATTCTTTCAACAAAAAAAAAAGCAAAGTAATTTTCAACTTTTTCAAGTGGCTTTATGTCAACAAATTTTTACGTCAAAATAAACAATAAATTATTGACAAAATTTTTACATAATAAATTATAAATAATTATAATTATTTTGAATTAATTATTGATAGATTTTGATATCAATAAATTGTCCATATTGAAAATCCCTAACTCGTTAATATTAAGCCAAAATTACTTTCACACAATCCCCTCTAATTTTGAATCAAGGTATATATATATTTAAGTATATAATACCAATATCAAAGATAAAAATAATTTGATAGATATATACGTACACAAGATGCATATATGAGTTATATAATAAATCGGATTAGATGATGATGTTTATAGGGGAAACTGCGGGTGAAAAGGTTCAGCATATGTCTGAAGGGTGTATATATGTAGCATATTGAAATACACATACATTCAATTCATCTATATGTGAAAGATTGAAAATTACTACTGCAACAAAAGATCGATCGACAAAAAAAAAGGGTAGCTCAAATTTTGATATATATATAAATTTTTCTTTTGCTGCACTTTTGAATTGTTGTATTAAATGTTATGCATTTGATATAAAAATAAACTCAATATAATAATCCAATCCTTTTATAAAAGTTAGCACATCATATTCAATAAGACAGTTATCTAAATTTACAAAAATAAATAATCTTATTTAATATTATTACCCGCATTCGTAACGGATATTATCAAACAATAATAAAATCCCAAAAATATACCCCGTTATTTTTTTTTCTAAACAAATCATTTACTTCTTTATCAAAAAAAATATATCATTTATAATCACTTTATTGATATATAACTTGAATTTGAAAATATATCAATTGTATTTCCCGTATTTTATATATTCTTTATCAAAAAAAAAAAAAATAAAATAAAGTCAATTTTTGGTATTAACATTTGGATAATAAAAATCATTGTGTTATAATTTGAACATGTGTTGTTGAAAAAAAATAAAAATAATTGTAGCTAGTTATGATTTGATCGAGTAGATATATATTTATTGCACCGATATGATGAGCACATGGATCAGTATATGAACAATAACCCCTATTTAGAAAATAAAAAAAAATATCAAACAAACGTGTCGTAACGACTTGAGATAAATTGACACGAGACTATATAAGCAACACTTGAAAAATAATCAGAATTTATATATATACAACATTGGTTCTTATTTTATCCTGAATGTATACAGTTTTTTTTTTTTTTATTTATTTCAACCCCTCTATAAATCTTTGAAGGTAAAGATGTACATATCTAGTGGTATATAAACAATGTTCTCATATATGTATAATAAATATGTGGTAAACTCAGGGTAGGACGAGTTATCTGGTCCAAACACAGGGTTAAATCTTTTTGTTTTTTTTTTTTCTTTTAATTCTGTTCATGCGCATTTGAGTACTTGTATATAATTTAAAATATGTACGAGAGTGTGTGTATGTGTGTGTTGGTCGGGGTCAAAGAGAAAACTGGCTTCAATCAGAGTGGTTGCTAATAATTTGGATGAACGTGCAAAGCAAGCACCCGTGCCAGCAATAATCATTTCATATATTCCCCTCAACACAACTAACAGATATTATCCCTATATATCCCAAGAGTTAGTTGGGGGTTGAGAAATATGCCCACCCATCCAACGACTAATCGTTCTCGTCCTGCTAATGATTTATATATCCCAGAGTCTTCGCATATATGCTGCAATGAATGAATGAATAAAAGTAGTATATATATATATACAAAGACTATGTTGTCCCGCAGTGAATTTTGCGACCCCCCATTTAGTAGTTTTACCGTGAGATAGTATTTTAAAAGTTATTTTTAAATATACGCGTTGAAATAATAATAATAAAATTATAATTATATAAAAGAAAAAAAAAGAAAAGTTTTATTTTTTTGTGTTGAGAAAATAAATTTATTATATTATAAATTTGATATCGAAAAATTGATTGGATCACGTATATATATATACTGGTAATTACAGTTTGAAGGATCAAAGTATTTTGAATTAAAATGAAAGAGGATTCGATTATCTTTGGACATTTAATTATATTTGATTATTAAAGATAGATTTTTTTTTAATTAGCCAGAGTCAGTCTTTTGAAAATAGGGTATTTTGGTTGAAAAAAGAATTTTCTGCGTTAAAATTTTATAATATTGCTATTGAATTGAGTAAACAACACTGAAAGACAATTTTTTCAAGCATTGTATGAATTATATCTACATATTCTAAGATTTTCTTGAACTTTGACGCTAATTTTGGCATTGAAGCTAAAGTTAGTCTTTTGAAAATGAAACGATTTAGTTAAAAAAAATTTTTCTACGTTAAAAATTTATGATATTTCAATTGAATTGAGTAAACATCCCTGGAAGACAATGTTTTCAAGCATTGTATAAATTATATCTACATATTTTAAGATTTTCTCGAACTTCAAAGCTAATTTTGACCCACAAACCAAAGTCAGTCATTTGAAAGTAGGTCATTTTTGTTGAAAAAAATTTTTCCAAGTTGAAATTTTATAAAATTATAATTGAATTGAGTAAACAACCCTGGAAGACAATGTTTTCAAGCATTGTATAAATCATATCCCCATATTTTAAGTTTTTCTTGAACTTTGACCCCTATGTTAAAGTCAGTCTTTTGAAAATAGGGCATTTTTGTTGAAAAAAAATTTTCTACGTTATAATTTCATAAGATTATGATCGAAATAAATAAACAACACTGGAAGACAATGTTTTCAAGCATTGTATAGATTATTTCTAGCTAATGAAAGGTTTTCTTGAACTTTGACGGTAATTTTGACCCCCAAGCCAAAGTCAGTCTTTTCAAAATAGGGCATTTTTGTTGAGATAAAATTTTCTACTTTAAAAGTTTATGATATTTTGATTGGATTAAGTGAACGACCCTGGAAGACAATATTTCCAAGCATTGTATAAATTATTTTTGATTAATTTAAGATTTTCTCGAACTTTGACGCAAACTTTGACATCCAAGCGAGGGTTGGTTTTGTGAAAATAGGGCATTTTGGTTAAAAAAAAATTTTCTAAGTCAAAACGTCATGAGATTATGATTGAATTGAGTGAAGGACTCTAGAAGGCGATGTTTTCAAGCATTTTATAAATTATATCCACATATTTTAAGATTTTATTGAGCTTTGACGCTAACTTTGGTTCCCAAGCCAAAGTCAGTCTTTTGAAAATAGGACATTTATGTTAAAAAAAATTTTCTTGCATTAAAATTTCATGATATTTTTATCGGATTGAGTAAATGACCCTTGAAGACAATGCTTCCGAGTATTGTATAAATTATTTCTAGTTAATTGAAGATTTTCTCGAACTTTGACGCTTTTTTGACCCCCAAGCTAAAGTCAGTTTTGTGAAAATAGGGCATTTTGGTTAAAAAAAAATTTTCTAAGTCAAAACTTCATGAGATTATGATTGAATTGAGTGAAGGACTCTAGAAGGCGATGTTTTCAAGCATTATATAAATTATATCTACATATTTTAAGATTTTATTGAACTTTGACGCTAATTTTGGCATCGAAGCTAAAGTCTGTCTTTTGAAAGTAGGTCATTTTTGTTGAAAAAAATTTTTTCAAGTTGGAATTTTATAAAATTATGATTGAATTGACTGAACAACCCTGGAAGACAATGTTTTCAAGCATTGTATAAATTATATCCACATATTTTAAGATTTTATTGAACTTTGACGCTAACTTTGACCCCCAAGCCAAAGTCAGTTTTGTGAAAATAGGGCATTTTCATTGATATAAATTTTTCAAAGTTAAAATTCCATGACGTTGTTGTTCAAATGAATAAACAACACTGAAAGACAATGTTTTCAAGCATTGTATAATAATCATTTCCAATTATTTCAAGATTTTCATATGAAGACTGTCAAAATTTAGGGATTATTATTTGTTTTTTTTTATTGTATTATTAAAAAGCTAAATTACATGTATTTTTTTAATTATTTATGATTTTTATTGAGGATTATATTTTAAATTTTAAATGATATAATTGAGGGGGCAGAATAAAAGAAATAGAAAAAAAAAAAACGGGGGCAGCAATGTCAATGGGCGGTATGACCACGTAAAAATGTCACTCATTGTATCCGGGGTTGATTGTGTACAAGAGGAAACAATAAGAATTCAAAGAGGGCGTTGTATGGCTTCTCATATTACGCCCTTGTGGCAACAAAATGAAATCGCTTTATTTAATACCTAGTGAGAGTATAAATTTACTATGTAATTTTAGGTTTGTCACTTTTATTTATTTATTTTTTCATTTTGCTAAATACATATATTTATAAATATTATTTATTAAAATATGCTTGATGATAATTTATATATTTAAAAAAAGAAATTAATAATGACACTAACGAGACATTCGTTTTGAGAGGTAGCTAGACAATGTGAGGAAGCATATCATCAAAAAAAAAAAATATATAAATATAATTTAGTTGCAAGTATATCATCCGAATCTACTAAATCAAGATGTACATTGGTCACGGTTTTGTATACAGTGGTTGCGAGAACACGATGGCATTTATTCGTGCTTACGAAACATTGATTTCACGGTGTAAAAAAAAAAATTAAAACCAGCTCCAATGTTGAAACGGCTTATACCAGTGCAGGAAAACATGTATCATGAACAAAGGGTAGCTAAAAAAAAAAATAGTAAAAATAATGTGGGACACAACGTGAAATGTTATTCTCTTATTGTCACCTCATGTATATATATAGATATAAATCTATATGTATAAACTTTACTCACGAAAGATTTAAAAAAAAAAAAAAAAACCAAGAAAATATAAATAAAATATATCTAATAATTTTATTATCATCCCTTTGAATATAAATGTCAAAAAAAAAAAGAAGAAAAAATATTAATGATTGTTTAATGTTAATAATTGAATAATGAAATTTTGATTTTTTCTTATATTTTTTTATAATCTGTTGATGATTTAAATTGACGCGTTTAGAAAAAGTCTTTAAGTATAGAGTTGACCTCGTAAAAAAAAGGGGAAAATATATTTATAAGAAAGACCATGGGTCGTTTGTGTTATCGTACATACTACGGATCATTACCCAGAAAAAATATTTGAACGCGTTGCTCTAGGTTCAAGCATATACCTTGTCCTCTAGTAGAGCTTAAGATTAATCGTTTTTTTTTTTTTAATATTTTTTATTTTTTTTTTTTGCTGTTGGTCTGTCGTGTATTATGGTCTATCCGATGGCCTCCGTGACAACTTTACTCTGACACGGTGGTATACACAAGATAAGCCATCAGACAGAATCTATCATAAAGGGTCACGCGTATTATGCAACGAAATAATTTTTTTTTTTTATAGATAAATATATAAAATTGAATAAAAAAATAAATATATAAAGAATCCCTGTTGTGAGAATTCTGCTGATTTTTGAATAAATTCAATATAGTGTCATCAAAATTAATGATGAAAATGGACACAAAAATATATCAAAAATTTTTAGTTAAAGTCAATAATTTCAACCGGTTTAACTCGAAGTCTAAGAATTATAATAAAAATACATAAATTATATTGAAATTATCAACAATCATTATTGTATTTTTAACTCTGATTAATCAAACAATAATTTTGCTCAACGAAATATTTGTTTTCTTTACTATTCCACTCCAATCTTGATTAGAATACATCTTGATGATCCACGTATTTATCCATACACTATTTCAAGTATTAAAAAAATTCAAAAAATAAAAATTAAACTTCAAAAGATTATATCGAACAAACAAAAAACCGGAAAGTATGTATATGCATGTGTGCTTTTTAGTCGATTTTAAGGGTATATATACGTACCCTAACTTGGCAATGTTTTTCAAGGTTTTTAAAAGCTGGTAAAGTCGATAACGAGTACTACAATGTAAGAGGTTTATATACACATCAAGACTGGTCGTCCATAACCATCGCATATATATATTTTATTTACAATGAACAACATGCTTCCAAGCACCTAAAAACTTCTCGATACACAAAAGCCGTATGGGTATTTATTTTGGCTCATTGAGTTTAGTAAATATTGTACGCATGGCGCGCGGTTGTATATGTTAGTTAAAACCCTTCGCGTATATATTGAAACACCCCTGAATGCATATAAACTCTTGACATAAACACACATATTTTATTTTCAAATATATTTATCCAAACTACCTGCAGCATTACCATTTGTTTCGTTTTTTTTTTGCACCCCCGCTGATATATCTATTTATTTATCCAATGTGTTTTTTTTTTATTTTTTTATATTTACTTATATTCTTGCTAAACTAAGCTGTTCATCTATAAAAAAAAAATGATAATATTAATAATAAATATGCGAGATATTTTTTATAACCAAGGCCAGGATGTTTGTACCAGTTTTTGGATTTATTTAATTTCTATGACAACCTAGGAAGTTTTTCTAAACAAATTCAATAAATATTTGAAAGTTCTATGGAGAAGATGAAAAAGGTACTTGAAAAATATTTGAAAATAGTGTTGCGAAAATTTCAACACTTTATTAAACTTTTTTTTTAGCACTTTTTTAAGTACTTTTTTCAAAAAAATTTATTCATTTCAATTTATTTATGCTAGCTCTAACAAAACCTAAAAATCTTTCTTAGAAGTATCAAGTTTTTGTTGTATTTGTTTATAAAAATTTCTTAGCTAAGGAATTCCTTATCTAGATTGCCATAGAAATTAATAATAAATCCAAAAACTAGTACAAACATCCTGGCCATGTTTATAACTAATAATCTTTATTTATTTGATACAAAAATAAAAAGATTTTTAGATTTTAAATTATAAACAAAACAATGCAAATAATTATAACAAGTAATGTATTTTTAAACAAAATTATTACAGAATTAGAGAATAGAAATATAAAAATTTAAACTATAAAAAACACACCTGGAAAACATTTAAGACATTTAATTTTTCTTAGTATATACGTGTTTATGCATCGTCACACCTGCTTATAAATATTTTGTAAAATATCTCATATGCACTAACAGAAATGTTTTTTTTTTTTTTAAAAATAACCAAGAAACTCACTTGCATATATCAACACGCTTATATATAAATATGACTATAAAAAAATAAAATAAAAAAAGCTAATCTACCAAGAAATAAATTTTTTTTTCTATTTTTACAATTAATATTTTATTTTTTTTTTTATTTAAAAAAAAATTTACGACTTTAGTAATGGAGAAATTTTATTTGAATATATTTACAACAGTTAAAATTATATATGTTGATATATGCATAAAAAATATATTGAGGACAAAAAAAAAGTTATTATAACTAATTATTAGATATTTTTTATATTTTCAAGTTCAAAGTGTAACTAATTGTAAAAATTATATGACTCAACAATAATTTTAAATTATTAAGAAATAATTTATTTTACATAAATAATAATAATTAAAAAAATTATTAAAAATTTGCATGAATGGTAAAAAACAATAATTTAAAAAAATGTCATGATGAAATTTAGATTATTGAATGAGTATGTCATTGTGTATAAAAAAAAAAATGGAAAAAAAAAAAAATTTTCAAATATAGAGGGATGAAAATAGTGGGGAGTAAGGGGATAACAACGGGGGTGCTCTATAAACGCCCTCTTTTTCCATCTAGTTTATAGCTACTGGCCGAAATGACCGTGGGGCCTGTCGAAAATATATACGCCTTGGTCCCACATATATACACACCTGGAATCTCTTATATTCTGGGGCCTTACCGGATATATCTTTTGTTATGATAATTTTTTTAATTCTGTCTTTTTTTCTCTACCCTGATATTATTTCTCTTGTAATTTTATGTCGCTCTTCTTTGATCCCCCTGTAACCTCTTCTCTATATTTTAACAACTACCCTTGTTTTTTTATTTTTTTATTTTTTTCTCTTGTACTTTGTCTTGTTTGATCGCGAGAACGACCAGGTGTGTATATGTCGGTGAGATCTCGCGGTTGAAATCTGTAAAAAAACTGAACTCAATTTTGAGCACTGTCATCCGATCTGGTTGCATTTTTTATGTTTTTTTTTTTTGATATATCTATATTTGTTGTATTTTTTTTAATGTTAATTTACCCTTGTTATTAATTTATTTGTTGATTTTTAAATTTATTCATTTTGTGAAATTATTTTGCAAAGTTTTTGAATGATAAAAATTTGGATTTTTTTGATTTTTTTTTATGGTTAGATTGATTGAAACAATAACTGATTGATATTTATAGGGGTTTTTATTTAGTGTCAACAAGATATGAATGAGAAAAAATATATCTTTTAATAACTTTATTGTTAAAATATATAAAGTCTAGAGTATTATATTGTTGAATTTATATAAAAGTTGACAATTATCCATAAAAGTATTTGGACAAATATGTGAATACACTTACATTTCAATTTTATACAATAATATCAAGTAAATAAAATAAATACTTAATACAGGTTAGTATTCAATCGCAGGTATATATTAATATAATACGTTTTATGTTGTATTCAAAAGACGTAAGAATAAATTCAACAATAAAATACATACAACGTCCATTCGCTATTCTTTTCATGCACCCATAAAATGGATAAAGTGAAATCGAAAGAGCATGTTAATGTTTTTTTTTTTTTTTCTTTATACTTTCTTAATAATGACACATTGAAATTTATGTCAACTATTTATACATTGATATAATGATAACAGTACTTATAAACATCAGTAAAATGATGAATAATTTTGTTTTAAAAATAAATAAAAAAAAAAAAAGTATATTCAATCATTAACAGTAAATTATTTTATAAAAAAAAGAAATTTATATAAAAGCAAAGTAAAATCTCAGATCGTTACAATTATTCACCCTTTTTTCATCAAATAAGAAGCCGGAGACACTTGAAAGAGGGGGTGGATAAAAAAAAATGGAGTAAATACATTGACTGAACCCTTTTTATATATATATATATATTTTTTTATTTTTTTCTTTTCGTTCAATTTGTCACAATAAAAGACTTGGGGTTTATCGGTACAGAAAGTGTCAAAGAACACCATTTAAGAAGGGAAATAGACAAAGAACTAAAAGAAATTTTTTACGAGAGATCTTTATTGCTGACATGGTTATTCATTAGAAAAATTCGATACCTATTATATACCCTGTTATGTCGAAGGTGAATTTAATACAATGAAATTTTAAATGTATAAAAAAAAATTAAATTGAAATGAGAACATTAAAATTATTCATTTGAATTTCCCTAAATGTAATGTGAGATTATTTTCTGAAACTTTTGCTGATGATTTATCTAGATTAGCGATTAGAGTAATAGATATTTTGTAATATAAAAAAAAAATAAAATTAGATATCAAATTTAAAAAAAAAAAGAGAGAATAGTATTGAGAAAAAGAAATTAATGTAAGAAAATAAATTTGAAAAATTCTCTGGTCTTAAGACTTAAGTACTGAGAAGAAACTACGTTGCAAAGTCAACTCCTAATTGGAAGACTAGTGACTAACTCTCTTAATTACCACCTTTTGCTATCATCAAGAGAGTTCTCTTCTTCTTTATCATTTTCTTCTTTACTTTTAACTTTTTTTTTATTCTTTATCTGTAGACAACCTTAACTATCGTATGATGCTCTTCATACTTTTTATTTTCTTATACTGACAAAGTCTCGTTGACTTTTACCAAAATTAAAACATCAAGATGATGTTGATGATGAAACGTGTCAAGAGTTTCAACTAAAATACTATAAAAAAATCTTGTAAAATTTTTTATTCATATAATTACATCACAAAACTAAAAAATTTAAAAACCATAAAATTCATTTTTTCAAAATATAAATTTTCCATAAAATACCTACTCAATTTTTTTTATTTCGATTATCTTTTTTTTTTTTACTTATCCTCGTAAAAAAAAAAATCTTATCAACATGAAATCTAAAATCTTCTTTTGCAATCTTGTTTTCTAATCAATTGTCAGCATCTGGATCTTTGAAAATACGAAGGGAACAAAAAAGTTCATGTACTACTGAGAACAGAAAAATAAAAAAAAAGAGATCATCACTGATGATATACTTGGTTTATCTATTGTGTATGTCATCTAAAGTAAAATGAACCCACAACAGGGGAAATTGTACATGTGTACATATAAATCCTGTACAAGTGTTTGTAATTTTAATACATATATATATATAATTTGAAAATCTTTTGACAAAAAAAAAAAAAAAAAAAAAAAAACATTGCGTGAAACTGTGTTCTATATTTGAGGTAGTATATCAAAAGCCAATTGAAGATTTGTTGTATTGAAAACCTCAACTTCATCTGCAAGTTTCAATGTGATATACAAACTTGAACAAAATTTTGATTCCAATGTAGTACTTGTGGTTCTTTGAATATAAAGTTGACAATCATACATGACAAGATGCCAAAAGCATATTAAATTAAATCATAGATATATAAATTAGTTGAGTTTATAGTTTTGCAAGATAATTTCATCATTTTATCTCTTAATGTTACTCTTTTTTTTTTTGTGATGATTATCATTTTACTTATGATTTTATACTCTATAGAACAAAAATTAAAAGTATAAGTGAGAGGTAAAACATATGAGAGTTATATACAATCATATAAGAAACTTTTCTACATTTGATATTTCTCTCTTTGAATATCTCTCTCTTAAAGAGAACCCCTACTAAGTTATACCGACAATAGGTCTCAGTAGTTCTCATTTGATTAATAACCCACCCACAATGAACAAACCAACAGTGTTTCTCAATTGATTAACGACAACTGGTGATTCTCACAATGGCATACCACGAAGGTCCCGGTTTGTCTGCCACGATCAACCATAAGAATTTCATTCTTCAATTTTTTTTTATATATATATATATTATAATATTATAATATAATATATATTTTTATTTTGTTTTTTGACTGTGGGAGATCTTTAGCTACCTTTTTTAACAATCAATATTCAAAAAAAGATTACATCTTTCTTTTTTTTTTTTGGCATAATTATTATATTATTTATATTTTTTAATTTCAATTAATTTGATAAGAGTCATATTTGTATGACATTAAATTGAAACATATATTCTTGCAACTAGTAACCATTTTTGACAGGTTGTTTTTGTATTTAAAATTATAATAAAAACTATGTCCATCAGGTGTCTTAAGGTCTTGCATGATTTATTCTAGTTTGACCCTTCATGAGATTTTATTGTATGATTTTTTTTTAATTTTTTTATTTATATATATATATATGTTCATGTATTTATTCTTTTATTTATTGGAGGGAGTTACCTTGATGCCCTTAAATTTTAAGCTCAGTATTGGCCAGCCATATGTATATTGTATATCGTGGGAAATTTTTTTTGCCAACTGGAGCACGACGATTCTCTTTAGAGAAACGGGCATGTCTGTATTCGATTTATTTTTTTTGAAGGTAGACAAGAAGGCAGGCAGGCAGGTAGATGTATATAGCTATAGGTAGATGAATATACATGTAAAATAAAAAAAAAAAAAATTTCAAATGTGTGTATAAAACATGACCCCCCCTAAAAGTTTGTGAGAAAATCACTTGAGCCATCGATACACACATATCTGTATGAACCCTCGGAATTTGAATTCATGACATTTGTACCTTATTTTTTTTTTATTAGTTTATATAAATATAAATAACACATCTCTTGTATATATAAAGGTATATCCCATATATGAAAAAATAAAAGAAAAAAAAAAATGGTATTGAATGAAAATTAATCCAATTGATTGAGCCATATTTTTTTTTATCCCCAAGGTATGATTAGTAGCTGGGTGGGATTTGATCTGGATTCTCCAGTGAATTTATTTATATTTTTTTTTTTTTTTTACTTTGAGATATATCTTTTTTATTGTAGAAAAATAACACATCAACATATTAAGACCCGTAGGGTTTTCAATTGAAATTAAAAGAAAAAAAAAAACAAATAAATATTATAACGAGTTCAATGCTGGTTGCACCTTTCAACTATGAATTTTCCCTTGTGTATATTAATATATTTGCTAGTAAATTCTCAACACATGAAAATACATATTTCATTGAAATAAATCTATTGAATTTTAAAGGATGAAAAATAATATGAGTAGCATTTTGCCACCATTATACTTTTCATAAATTTTATTGATGTACTTTTTTTTTTTCTTCTTTTATTTATAAATTTAAACTACTTTACAGTTAAATACAAAATTATTTACTTTTATTGTTTGAAAATATAAAGCTTTTTAATTATTATCAGATTCTTTTTAAATTCATTAAATAAGATATATAAATTTTTATATTTTTGATGAGTTTAGTTGTAATTAATTGGGTCGGTTTTAATTGAAAATAAATTAAGCTTGAATTAAATTTTTTTAAATATAATTTTAATATTTTTATGACACATGTTTATTATTCTTTTAAATAATTATATATTTATTTTTTTTATTTGCTTGAAAGTATAATTGCTCAACAAGCATAATTAATATTCATTAGTATAATAATTAAATTTACGTGATTATTTTAAAATTGATAACAAAATTTTATATTTTTTTTTTTGTTATTCTTTGTTTAACAGATAGAATTTTAACGGATATAATAATAAAAAAATATACATATTTTCAACGTAGGTGTATAAAAAAGTAATATGTAAATTTATGAATGGATTCAGACTGTATTGCATACAGTAACTGCTTAAATATCCAATATTTTAACCGCATATTCGCGGCTTACCTCGCGCAACAAGTCCCCAACTTTTCATTATTTATTTATTTTTTTTTTATCATTTTGCTTGGTTGCCAGGTTTCTTCTTGGTTGCCTCTGAAAAGACTATATATACCGCAAAGCAATTTTGGGGATAACTTTCTTAAAATTATTTTTTCAACCGACGAAAAAAAAATATATATATAAAGAGGGCGAACCAACCGCATGATGTTACAACCTTTCAAATAAAGATTCACAGTACTCACTCCTCTGACCAGTTTGTTTGCTTCAATTTTTTTTTTTATATTATTCTTTGTTTTTTATCGATTCATTGAATGTTAAAACCCTTGAAAATCTGCGTCATACACTCAAAATAAAAATACATATACTCAAGTAGTTTGGACACATGTGACGGTTAGAAGGCCTCTTCAGCAAAAAAAAAAAAAACAGAAAAAGTAGTTACGATCATAATTATCCTCAAACATTAAACCCACATCTGTTCATTTTAAAAATTTATTATTTTTATCCTTAAATACATATAAAAAAAATATAACCAAATAATTAACAAATTTTTAAAAAACAAAAAAAATATATAATTTTATTAAATTAATTTAAAAATAAGTTATTAAATTTGAGCATTTATTGTTTGATTAATTTAAAATGTAAATATAATTTAAATTTATAGAATTTCAATAATAATAATAAATAACAAATTGAATTTTTTTTTTTTCTGTTGAATATTGATGAAATTTGTTATAACAAGTTAGCTGTATGTACATATATGAGGATATGTGTTGACATGCAACAGTATATAACAAAGTCTGGTAAACGTTTGCCGTCGCTAATCAAGCTAACATAATGCTACGTTGTGGCAATATCAAACAGCCTCAAGGAATATTGTTGTAATATAAATTTGTTCATATACATACAAAATTATACTGCACATATGTGCCTGTTTAAATTTAGCACACATACATAAAGTTACAATACATGATATGAAAAAGATCGTCAAGATTTAAATAGGTCTATTTAATATTTGCTGTGCATATAGAGATTTTGAAATAAAAAAGCTAATAGATGCTAAAAATATATTTGCTATATATTCATAGCACCATTAGTTGGTCATGGTTTTGGTTCATCATGGTTAATTGATTGAAATAACATCTGCAATATATAGTTTGTTTATTATTTCATCAATATATGCAAACGCATAATATTTTTATCCTCAGGCAAAAAAAAAAATGATTCAATTTGGTGTGGTGAGACAGATTAGATTTGAAATTTATAAGGCGGAAATTGGGGATGAATTATTTTATCCTTTTTTTTTTTTTTTTTTTTTTTCTATACATGTTGTTATGTTTGTATGTGAATGAAATTGATTGACATGAAGAAAAGGTCAAAGTTGTTTTGATATTTTTATTTGTGTTATTGATTTAGCTTTTTTTTTACAAAATATAATTTTTGTTTTTTTAAATAAAATTTATAAAATTTAAATTAGTTTGATGGTATTAGTTCGGTGTATATCAGACACTTGTGTAGTTGATGCATGTAGATTTAAAGATGGTATATAAATAAGGTGGGAAAATAAAAGGGGGGCAATAAGAGACCGACAAAATCCTTGAGTTGATGGATGGCAAGAAGAAACGAGGTAAAAGTATATTTCTCATATGTGATACTGTGAACAGAAAGATATTCCATTCTCGTGTATCATCAATTATATTTTTTTTGAAGTGCCTCATCTTTAGTCATCATCACTTGGTTTATTTATTTTTATTTTTTCTCACTGCTTGTGATTTCTCTTGATTTAACTTGTAGTTTTCTTAAGTTGTTATTGTTGTTTTATTTTTTTTTTTCGTGAGCATTAATTTGAGTAAATATCTTCAATTGAAAATATGATTTTCAATATTTTTTATTGTTTAATGAGAAATCTTTCTGCAAATAAGATGATGCAGATAAAAAAATTTGTTGTATTTATTTAGTTTATGAATTGTTCGATCAACATTTCAGTATAATTTTAAGTAGAAATGTATCAGACACGCAATCAAAAAGTAAATTATTGAGCTAAAGTAGAAAATATAACGCGCGACATTTTGATCCACCCTGGGGTGATGAAGAACGTGACAAAGGGTCATGCATCACGAACAGTACTATGAGTGTTGTTGATGTGCGCTAATAGTCTCACAAATTCTTGCCACAATTTTTTTTGATGTCTAATGTTACAATTTTTATTATATTTTTATATATTTTGGTCACAACATAGTAGGCATATATATATTCACAAAGTAGATATTATATTCTGACTATATATAACTTGGCAGACAAAATAAGGGGATTTGAAAAATTATTACTGACTTCCGTTGATGGGAAGCCGGGGTGCGTGCCAGTCCGCAAGACCCTCGGATAATAACTGTATTTCTACTTGAAACAATAATCCATAAGAAATCATATTAAATATACTATAAACCAAAGAAAAAAAAAAAAATTTTGACACAAAGTGATCATAACCTCAGCCAATAAAAAAATATAAATCCTACATATTATACAAAGCCAATTGCCGTGTAGTCAAAAAAAAGCACATTTTTTATTTTTTATTATAACAAACATATGGTTCATATAAAACATATTTTTTTTGATCTACACCTACATCAATTTTCATAGGTTAAAATCTAACCTTAAAAAAATTGGTCAATAATCAATAAAACATAACCCTAATGTTTTATCTTTAAATCATGATGATGCAATAACTTTTAATACACGACATTTTATATATAACAAACGGAAGATTCAAACACGGACATTGGGCAATATCAAGACAAGTAATAAATTCGCAATTTCCTTATTACGGATAATGCTCCGGTTTTGGGCGGGAGTAATATAAGCGTTATATTGAACCAATACGTCCAATATACATATATACCTATATAAAAAAGTCTTATATATTTATATGCATCTATGTGAATTGATGTTAATATGTAGAGGCAATATCTCCCTTGCTTGCTGAACCAAAGGGAACATGAGTGTGCGAGAGCTCACATAAATAACCTGGGTTCCGGTGATCCCGTGACTTCCGGTCAGCCGCAATGACTTACGCCGGAGCCCTGGATGAAATCCTCACAGAGGGGTCGCGACGCGCCATCGCGTATATTCTATGTATCATGTGAAAACCCCAACCTCTTTTTCCCCAATGTGCTTATTTTATATATCTATGGTTTTTACTCGTTGTATATACGTAAAGTGTGTGCAACTATATATACTAGTACGATGTTCTTGTCGACGAAAACGACCTCGTTGCTGGGGCTCAAACATGCTCTCTGTACTATGGGGATGAGAGGGCGATGCTCGCTATGGAATTTGTCCCAGCTATATATATATATATCTCCACGCCCTCGGGATGACCACTGATAAATTTACTAGACTTCTCTTTGGGTTTCCGACTATACTCTCGGACCGGCGAATTGTCCAGGACTGTCTGCTTTTCTTGATCAATTTCATTTGACCCAACCAAAAAAAGGATAAGAACAACTGAAAATAAAATAAAGCTCTAAAAAAAAATATTGCCAGCTTTATTATTGTATTTTTTTTTTTGTTGTTTTTCTTCATCAATTCGTATATTTTATATTTTTGAAATGTAAAAAAAAAAAAGAAAATTTATATTATACGGAATATATATAAGATAATATTTTATTTCATCATATTATTGAAGAAATAAAAAAAAAATTAAATAAAAAAAATTGAAAGCCAAAGTAAAGCTGTCAGATGAATAAGCAGAAAAAGAGAATTCAAAAGACATTTTTGCGAAAATCTTGGTGTAGGAATAAATAGATGTCACGCACCAATAAAACAAGCAATATCGTGGTGTCCTGAGGGTCCAAAAGAATGAACATGTCTCCCACGTATTCAATATTTTTTTTTTTTTTTAATATACATATATGCGAATATGGAGTCAAAGATTTATATATTGCTCTTCGATCATTGCACCTGCATTGCATATATTATTATAATATTATTTAATTTTTTTTTCATAAAATATCCATACTCTTCATAATCCCCAAAAATACCCAAATATTTTGATGTAAATTTAGTTATCAAAAATTCAAATTATTTAAAGTTTTTGATGTGTAAACATCTTTAGGCGCGGGTTGATAGAGAGTAAAAGTAAAAAAAGTAGAAAAAGACGTCATTTCCGTTATTCGCCGTCCTTCTCTAAAAATATAGCCATTACTTTTTAATATATATAAGAGGCGCCGTGGTAGCCGTCAGTCAACCGTCGGTAAATGTTACCATCAAGCGTTCTGTAATATCGCTTTTATTATTGTATACTTATATAGTGAGAGTTATATATATAAGGTTATAAGCTGTCAGAATTATTGTTGATTAAAAAAAAAAAAATTATATACATATTATTGAATTTCCATATATCCATAATAAAAAATTATTTACCTAAGCAGGATCTACCACCCATGCATGGGTAATAAAAAATTACCCACAATTATATTCCTAATTATTTACGTATACTTTTGCAATTATATATACCTTTGCAATTACATATACCTCAGCAATTATATATACTATTAGCAAATATTTATGCTTAGCAAATATATATACTTAGCAATTATATATGCTTATCAAATGTATACACTAAGCAATTATATTTACTATTAGCAATTATATATACTTAGCAATTATATATACTTAGCAATCATATCTATACTTGGCAATTATATATACTTAGCAATTATATATTTTCTTAGCAATTATATATATACTTAGCAATTATATATACTTAGCAATTATATATACTTATAGCAAATATATATTCTTAGCAATTATACATATTAGCAAATATACCTTTGCAATTATATATACCTTAGCAATTACATGTACCTTTGCAATTATATATACCTTTGCAATTACATATACCTTAGCAATTATATATACTTAGCAAATATATATACTTAGCAATTATATATACTATTAGCAAATATATATACTTACCAAATATATATACTTAGCAATTATATATACTTAGCGATTATATATACTTATAGCAAATATATATACTTAGCAATTATATATACCTTTGCGATTATATATACCTTAGCAATTACATGTACCTTTGCAATTATATATACCTTTGCAATTACATATACCTTAGCAATTATATATACTTAGCAAATATATATACTTAGCAATTTTATATACTATTAGCAAATATATATCCTTAGCAAATATATATACTTAGCAATTACATGTACCTTAGCAAGTTCTACCAACCATTATGCATGGGTAATAAAAAGATACCCGCAATTATATTTTTAAGCATTTATGTTTTTTTTTTTTTTACTGATCAACAATAATTGTATGAAAATAGAATAGAAAAAGAATAATAAAATAAAAAAAAAAATATTTTTATAAATAAATTAAAAAAACCGTGTTAAGGTTGTTTACGGAGATCTGAAATCGCACCAGATTTTTTTTGTTTTGGTCTTATTTTTTTAATGAAATAATTATCTATATTGTCAATTTTTTTAAATTTTTTCTTGTGTGTTTTTTTTGAGATATTTACTGTCAAAGTTGACAACTTTAACACACAAGATATAGGTGTTATCTCATATTTTTATGTATTTTTATTAATAACTTTTTTAAAACGCACCAGAAAACGTTCAAATTTTAACAGTTTATAGTCCTAAGAACGACAAATTTTTTGATATAAATTTTTCTCATTTCGTCTGTTTCGTTTAATAATTATTCAAGTTTGAAAAACAGTAATTTATTGTTTTTTATGGTTTGTGCGCGTGGGGGACTCATAGTTCGGCATCACTGTTTGTCTCTCCTTCGTTGTTTTTCTCTGGCGGAAAGGGAAATCAACACACAGATACGGACATACACAAACATACAATAGGATTTTTTTTATAGTGTGAAATAGCAGTGTTTTACGATGTAAATTTTCAGTACTAGCATAGTATTAGTGTATATACTAATATACTAATATAATTAGTGTATATACTACAGTAGTCAATATTTCAATCAGTAGCAGCACAAAAATCTTGGGGACCCGGACATAAAATATAACGTTACGGTATATAGCGTTTTTAAGCACAAATATTCATTCTACCTTGGTTTCGGAAAACAACCTTAAATGTGTATGTATTATTATCATTTTGTTAAATTCCATCAACACGCCACAAAGATGTTTACACATAATTAATCCGCGAGTCTAGAATGGCTCACAATTTTTTTTTTCTTTAAATTTATTATTTATTATTTTATTTAAATTTTGTAATTAATAAAAAATTTTATAAACGTGTCAATGAATTTAATAATGTAAAAATAAAACGAATAAAGTAATTCAAGTGAATAAAGTGATACGGCTCGACGAATAATCCGACACGTGTATAACTCACACAAAATACATACACAGTGTCTCTTCAATGATTGTCTAACGTGGCGTAGAAATCGAAGCCCAGGAAGGAACATCTCACCGGTTTTTTGATAAAGGTCTGATCACGCGTGTAACATGTGAACAGAGATTATTAATCGTAGTATAATTTAACGCCAAACTATTTGTGATTTTCTCATTGAATATCTCATGGCTATACCTATATATATCTTTTGTCTCACTTGATCATTTTCATCATCACCACGCGTTACTTGAAATTATTGGCCTTGCAGATTTGTGCTAATGTGTCTTCCAATAGTTTATAATAGCCTCTTTCGTAAATTTCAACAATTCATAGAACATTAAAACTCATAAAACGTAATTTGCATTATTTTCTATTGAAAAAAAAACAAAATTTAAGATTCATTTTTTTTACAATTCAGTGAGTTTATCATCAATCATTCACCATCATCATCATCATTATTTTTTAATGATTTGATAATGTGAAATAAATATATTGTTTATATTTATTTATTTTTTTTGAAGAAATAAAATAAATTTCAACTTTACTTTTGTGAGTATATACTTGAAGAAAATTGCGGTGGTAGAAAATCACATGAATCACAACGCAATCAAGAGTAAAGAGACGGTGTGATATTTAATGGAGACTCAACCCGATATATTCGATTATAACAACATGAATTGGTGGTTGGTCTTGGTTGGTACCGGATAGTCTCTCACATGGACATGTCATTTATCTTTGGTTTTTATGTATATATATATATTTTCTCCTTCTTATAAACTATATAGCTGATATTTGGCGCCATCTTGGGCACTCCCATCGTCTATTTCACTCCTACACATTGACTTGAAATTTTTTCTTTTTTTTTTGGCATGCCTCTTAATGTATATCTTGCCAAATACATATATTTTATCGTATATATATACTTATGGTACATTATCCTTATACTTATAAGTAGAAATCCAGTAATCTTATCTCAATTTTCTGTCATTTGAAATTTATTTTTTTCTTGTATTCAAGATTTGTGTGATTAGAAGTTTATAATAATTATAATCATCGGTACTTAAGGGGGTTATTTAATACAAAAATAATTTCAAAGGGCTAAAAATTTTTTACAATTCTCATCATTTGTAATTAATTTTTATTCAATTAATTTTATTTTTCTTTTAAGATTACAATTCTCATATTGACATATAAAAATATTCAATCAAGAAAATAAACTCTTGAATTAAGAAATTTGTATCTTCAATATAATAATCTATATTTTCTTTCAATATTATTATTAAAAATTTTTTAAATGTTTTGCCTCCTAAAAAACATAAACATACTGAATTACAATAAATTATCATCAAAATATTTAATATGATAGCAACTAAAATACAGAAAAAAAAGGAAATATCCCGGGATAAAAAATATAATTTCATTTTGAGGTATTAGAGCTGTTTTGAATCCGTTTTGAGTGATAAAGATTCGTTAAAAAAGTCGTTCTGACGCGTTTTTGGACGGAATCACTTTTCTTCAAAAAGTCATCCAAAAATGCCTCGAAACAGCTTTATTATTTTTCAAATTTTTTATCCCAGGGTCTCGTCGCTTTTTTGCTTATTATAATTACAAAATAAATATATAAAAATTGTGTATATTTTGCACATAAACGCATATACGCAGTGAACGTCAATTGGCATATAGTATATAGTTTTGCAATCCAAGCACGTATACGTACATAGTCACTAGTAGAATATTAGCTGGTAGCTGATTCGAGGCCACATCGAATGAACGACAGTTGTGAATACTGTATTAAGCCCCCAGGGAGTTGTCAATGTTTATATATTTATATATTTATATATATATGTATTAGTATGTATATATAGTGAAATACACATAATAAACATTGAGCACCAACACTATATAACATCATCATACTTGTATTTGTTCCTCATTCGTCTCTTGGTCCTTCGTCTCTCTCTCATGGTACTTTGAAAATACATACTGTATATATACTGAACTGTTATATACTGTTATATACGACCTCATGGATCCATATATATAAAAATAAAAATGAGTAAGAGGAAGGGCAGGTATTGGACTGGACCGACGTGCAAATACTTTGGTATTCATGAAGCCCACAGGGTATATGCTTTGGTGCTTTACTGACGGTTTTTCCTGGTCCTCGTTTTCAACATTGAACAAGTACTATATATATATTTTTTTATTTGATATGTATATATAGTTGTCGAATGTTCTTATGACTACAAAATTACTAACCTTTAGTTATTTTTCTTTGTATAATTTTTTTTATTATATTAAATTTTTAATAAAGAAAATTTAATATTTTTATTTGGAAAATTTTAGTTTTATAAAGTAATATAGAGAAAATTATTAATGAGGTTAATTTTATTTTGATATTTTAATTATTTTTTAATAATTAATGATTCAAAAGTTTTAAATTATTTATGAAAATTTGGGAGTTTGAAGGAAAGTTTATTTTTATTTTTTAAATTAAAAAAATCATGAAAAATATAGGGAAGATTTATTTAGTGTTTTATTTAGAGATACTTTTGAAGTTTATATTTTAAATTTTAAATAAAAAAAAGATACAATAATTCATCATTATGAAAAATAAATGTAAGAGTTTAGTAAAATATTTGCTTACTACCCTCTTTGGATTTGTAATAATTTAGTCTTGATGTTAGCATGATTTATTCAAGATATATTTGTTTTAAAATCCCAAAGAATATTTGTCATGTTTTTCACATTTTCTATGCAATAAAATATGCTTTTAAAATTGTATATATTAAAGAGGGTAAAAATATAAAAATGACTTAATACAAAAATCTTATAAAAAATAAAATATTTCTTCAATAATCAAATGATAATTTTTACAATTTTATCAATATCATCAATAAATAATTATATTTTTCAACTTTAAAATTACTTTACTTTTAATATTTTATTCATAAAATACATGTGAAATTATTCATGTATCAAGTATTATACTTTTATTTCTTTGTTAAAACAACAACAACAAAAAAACTATTTTATAACTTTGTTTCACAAACTCACAGTTTATTTTAAACATTGAATTATGTATAAATCCAAGTATAAACATGTTTATATAAAATAAATTAAATTCAATGTTGACATGGACATAAACTCAGAAATATAGGTATAAATAAATAAAAAATATAATTAAATATAAAGATAAAAAACTCTACAATATTATCGAGCTTTAATTTAACTTGCCACTGCACTTTAATTAGATACTTTACTTTATAAAACATCAGACAAACTAACAGCAAGTATAAAACTCTTGCAAAAGTTTATATATACATGAACATCAACAACTTGAATTTTCTATATATATTATCTTCACTATATTGCTTTTTGCACAGTAAAATAATTGGCCAGTATATACAATACCTTTTCTTCTTCTTCATCTTCATCTTTTTCTACTTTAACTTCATCTTCTTTTCATCATGTAATTTTCATTTCTCAGATGTATATATATTTATTTCTTAACCTTTTCTGTTTCCATGAACATTTTTAAATATATATATACAGCAACAGACAAAACACATAAAGAGTTTTTATGGTGCTTGAAGAAATGACAAGAAAAAAAAAAAAAAAAATATAAGAATTGATAAAAAATAAAATAAAAAAATTAGGAAAAGATTTAAGATAAAACTGAAAAAGATTTTCTTTACTGTATTTGCCTTTTACCCGCGTGCCCTCGAGTGTTCTATATACGTTATTTGAGATAATGACATTGCAAAACGTTTAAAGAGTCAAATAAAGCAATATAGAGTTTGTAAGTTACTTTTTCAGTATTATTTTATTTTTCACTTTTCATTTATAAACTTTTAAACTTTTTTTTTTATAACAATTTCAACGTTTAATGAACACCAAAATTGTTGCAAACTTATTTGTTACTTTACGATCTTTATTTTATTATTTTTCATTTGAAAGCTTACAAAACTATGCAATACTTATTTAAATAATATAAAATAAATAAATATAAAAAATTAAATTAAAAAAACTGTGACAGTTAAAAGTGCATCAAGTATTTTGTACAATAATTTAAAATTGTAATAAATAGAATTCAAATTTTATATGAAAAATTTTAAACTTAAATCATGAATAGTAATATAAACTTTAACATTAAAAATAATTATAACAATATATATTATTATTTTTAAAATACTTGAATTACATAGATTGATGATATTTTTTATTTAAATTATATGTTGAGTTGGATCAAATGATCCATGAATCAAGTTCAATGAATTTATCAAATAAATGTCTTAAACTCAGTAGATATATACTTTATCAATCAATAAATTTATAAACTTTTTGGGTCAATCATAAATTATAGTATATTATTGACAAGTTTAAAATATATTCATGATATGTGTGAAAATATGAACATCAAACTTTTGATATACATTTTAATATTTGTAACTTGAAAATTGATATGCATATCAATAAAATGATGCTTGAAATTTATACGTCATATGATGAATTACAATTTTATCAAGTGATCTTATATATTTATTAAAATAATAAATTTATATATACAAAATATAAATATATATACCCGCATATATATTTGCAAAATAGTTACCTTTTATTTGTATATATTTATTTGACATTAAACACACTTGTTAAACCACACAATTAAGATATTGTTCTTTATAAATACAACCCTATTTTTAACACATATATATATACATACTTGGAATATAAATAATCTCATTAAGTATCATCAAATGCTAATCATTTTAACAAAAAGAGCAAACGATAAACCACATTGTTGAAGATTCACAGCATGAAATTTCATTGTAATGCTGATGATGATAAATATTCTAAACGAGGCGTTTTTATTTATATTATTTCCTTTTTTTTTTCTTATTTTAAATTCCTTTCGTTTTCATTTACTGTGCTTTTTTTTTATTTATATATTTTGTTTTTCTTTGATATGAATATGGAGAGTTTATAAAATGACACAAATTAAATATACAATTTATGTATTTTTAATTTGTATATATAATTTTATAAATACTTTTGTCATTTACATCATGTAAATTATCATTAATTAAAAATAAATTTTTTTATTTATTTTTACTTATTATCAAAACTTGCCAATGAAATAAAAAATTTGTTCTTTTTATTTAAAAAAATAATTCATGTATCTAAATTTTCCGTCTGATTGTCCATAAATTATATTTTTTTTTTTTAAACCATTTGATCATACAAAACTCCAATGTTCTCATGGCCATTTTAAAATTTTTAAAATCGATAAAAAAAATATAAAAATAATTGAAATAAATTTTAGTTTATAAAATACCTAAATTTAAATAATCCAAAGATAATCATTGACCTTCAATGTCAACCAATATAATTTAAAAAATAAACATAATATCAGTATCTCATTTTCACAATAATTTTCTCAATTAATAAATATAAAAATAATTTCCATTTACTATTTTACATTTGATAATGAGTATAAACAGGTGTAAATATAATGCAACATATATAAATTGTTATATACGTATTTAATATGTTATCTATTTACATAAAAACATGGGTCAATGATTAATGAAAGGCACAAACTTGCATGACTAGTTGAATTAGTTTAAACAGAATATATATATACTCAATACGTGTGTCTAGCAAAAAGCTCTCATATATTTGACCTGTGTAATATCATGAAACTCAAAATGATACATATAATATATACATTTGCATATACATTTGTATATAAATTGACAAATAAAGAAGTTTACATGTAAATTTAATACACAGATGCAATCTGCACTGAAGCGACTAGACGGGTTGTGGAATAATTCAGGCAATCAACGTAATGTTGCGTCTGTGAGTGCTCTTCAGTTTAACGATAGACATATATATATAAATGTATATAATATAGACGGTTGCGTTCCTATGGCTCTGGGATTTTCACAACTAAATTCTATACAAAATACATATGTATATATACACACACAAATTGATGACATGTGTTAGGGCTGAGTATAGTTCCTACAAAATCTTGTCTTTATCAAAGAAAATTAGTTGGTTAATAATTTACTTGAATTGCATGATAATATGATATCAATTTATTTCATCAGTTATTATATATAAAATAATAATTAAATTTATATTATATATTATCAAAATAATTTGTCATAAATTATAATTTTATTTTCTTATTAAAACTTGTCAGAATATCAGTCAATAATTTTAATTGAAGGAAATATAAAAAATATTAAAGCAAACAAAAAAATATATAAAATTAAAAAAAAAGTGATGGTATATATTGTAAGATTGTAGACTTTCAACATTTTTTTTTATTTATTTTTTCATTTTATGTCTCCAACTTATGTAACAACGTATATAGCAAAAATAAAAAAATAAATTAAAAAAAAGTAAAAATCTGAAGCAACTAAAATGAGAATGAAGATGATGGTGGTGAGTACTAAAAGTGGGTGTTATGGGTGGTAAAGTTAGTGAGGCAAGGGGAAAAATTTCAAAAGACTCAAAATTACTTTCTGGATAAGCTGGATTAGGCTCGCGCGTTCTATCATCATTGCCGCGCCCTAGATTAGACCCTGAATGACACTCGCATCATATGAAAAAAAAAAAAAAAAAAAAAAAAAATGATAGTATTATTAGTTGTGACTGAAAATTACTTTATTTTTTTTTTCAATGATAATTTAATTGAAATAAAAAAATGAATTCGTGATAATAAAAAAAAAAAAAAAAAGTGCAAAAAAAAAAAAAGGAATGACTGAAAACACATTGAGAATTTTAAATTGACGACAAATATACAAGTACAATAATAAAGTGAGTAAAAAATACATTGACAGGCTTGTCACACACAAGTCGAACTTTAAGAGGGTTTTTCTTTTGTTGTGAATTTTACACTCATTTTTTATTATAACCTCTAAAACACTCATGTCCGCATATACTTAAAATTTTTTTTTCATCATTTTATTTTATTTATATATTTAAATATTATAATTTTGATTATTTTTATTGTGACAATTAATTTAATATAATTTTATTTAAATATATTTTACAGATGTCTATGCGAGACATATGCAGAAATGAACGCGCAAAGATGGAAACTTTGAATTTCTTGTGCTTTCTTGGATATATACATGGAATGAGGTGAGCTTGCATTACCCATACTTATAAATTGTATAGTTATATATATATATATATGTATATACCATTGAAAGTTGAGGGTGAAACCAAGGAGACCAGATTATCAAGGGGACAAATCCCAGATCTTTATTTTACCAAAAAAGGAGAGAAATAGCTGAATTGAATATTTCCTTGATTTCTCTCTTCGCTCTAAATTTTCCTATTCTCTTATTCGCAATTTACTTATATCTATATACATATATCTTGATATAAGTTTAGTCCATCTTGAAACAATATAATAGGGGTTAAGATTAAAGGAAATTGTTAAACTAATGAATATCAATTGGTATAGCTTTTGATTTGTTTTATATAATCTATAATATATATATTGATCAAATTAATTCATGTAAACAGGTTATTACAAATTATATATATATCAAAAGTTTAAATGATTAATTGCATATATGTATGCGAATATAAAACATGTCATATATATAAAAATTATTCATATAAATTTTACAACAGTTAACAGTTTATCAAGTACACTTTTTATCATTTTTTTGTTTGTATATTTTGTCAGCAATACTCTAGTGGTTAATTGAGCAAAAGCAATAAATTTATCTTGAATTATTCTCTAGAGCCCGGATAAAAATTACTGAATATATATAAAAAAAATTTATTTCCATTTGTTATATTTATACATCGTTTAGGGAATTTTACTTTTTTTTTTATTGTTTGAGATATTTAAATTATGAGTGTTAAAAAATTGTTAATAAAATATCAGTAGATTTTTATCAATTCCCTGGTGATTTATACACAAACATCAACCAGATTTTTACTAATATATATATGCAATTTATATGCAATATGTACATACTAACACGATGTTATTTAGATTCTCCATATACTCGATGAGTTTGTTATACACAAAACTGACGAATTTACGCAATTTCATCGAATTTTCTCGTTAACCATTGGTACGAAAGCTTCCGGCTTGCATCCGATCAATTCCCACAAAACATTTATATAAATACAATATATATATATACAGCTTTTCATCCTCTTGTTATTTTCATTCATCCATCTGCATTTTACAATTATATATATAAAAAATAAATTTGTTAAACAGACAGATAAAATTAAAAATAAAATAGTTGTACAATTAAATAGTTCACTAGCCATCATACAAAACATTTTTATTTTAAAAAATATAAATATATTTTTACACATTATAAGAATATATATATATACAATGGAATTTGAAATAAAATATACATTATGTATACCATTTAGATTGGCAGCTACATCAAATAAACACATCAGTACATAAATATATATATTGAAAATACATTACAAAATTACATTGCAAGTATATAATAGTTTACTTTTAACTTTATGAATATTGTATTTGTGTTTATATACAATCGACAATATATTCTCAATCAAGCTTTACTATATATTTATAAAAAAGTATAAATAACCATCAACATTTAATAAATTTATTTTATATTTATTTATTTTTTTTTTTTGTCATTTTGAGTTATATAAATATACATGTACCTCTTCAACATCGTCTCGTTAACTTCCGGTATTGTTTGTTTCATTTTAAAACAACTATATACATTTTTCTCGTCGATTTTATGTCCGCCATTTCTATTGTTGTCTAGCGTAGTTGTGGGGTGCGCGTGTTACGTTATCAGCCAGCGTAATCAGTCGACCAGGTACATGTATATGAAAATATATACGAGTTCAAGTTGAAAGAAAGAGTCAGACAAAATGTAACATCCAAAGAGAAAACATTGAAGAGGAAAATAAAAAAAAAAATGAGAGAGAAATACATATAGTTGATATAGAGATAGATAAAAACATGAGGACAGAAATATTTTACGTACGTGGCAAAACATAGATATATATATTGCCTAAAGCAATATACAGTGTACAGAGTAATGAGATTGAGTGAAAAAGAATGAATATAAGAGAAAGACAGAATAAAAAATGAGAGGGATAAAGCTTTTTTTTTTTGCAATGGGGCGGTAGTGGTGGGGGTAGTAAGAAGAGTTGTAGAAGGAAGAGGAGCAGAGGAGCAGAAAAGTTGCCCTCTGATTGGTCCATACAGGGACCCCAACCTCTGGCACGCACGCAATACTGCCAGATCGATACGCACTGCCCAACCTTACTCACTCACTCACTTGTTTACTCACTCACTCACTTGTTTACTTACTCACTCACTCATTTACTTTCTCACTCTTTTATTTTCTTTTATTTTTTTAAATTTTGATTTTGAATTTTTATTTTTTATTCTATTTAACAAATTATTAATAGTTTTTTAATTACACATTTTTCAAGTATCATTATTGAATGAATAAATATACTTTTTATTGAATATAATAAAAAATTACTTGATATAATTCAAGTCAATCTTGAATTTAATAAATCAAATATTAAATATAAAAATATTTTTGATGCATATTATATAGTTATAAAAAAAAAGTAAAATATTCTATGAATTTTTTCTTATTACATTTTTATTTTCTTTTGACAATCATTTATTTTTTTTATTGTATATTTTTTTTTTTTTTTTTGATCTTGAGGATTCAAACCAAATTTGACCCGCAGAAAGTCGCTTTTGCTGTGGATCAAATTTCCAAGATCTAGAAAGTCTTTTCATCAGTATATACACATTTTGAAAAGATAATACATTGTAGATCTACTCGTAATCTACTATTTCTTGTGGTAAACTATATCATATTCAATGTATAAAATTTAATTCTCTCACGGGGATTTAAAAAATAATAAAAATTGGTCTAGTTGATGTAGGTGGTAACATTAAAAAAAGAAAAGTATATATATTCTATGAATTTTGTAATTCAAAATAAAAATTTCATAAGAGACAAAAATTAATATAAAAAGATGACACTAACAATAGTTAACTTAATAAATAAATAAATATAGATATATATATAAAAAGAAAATTATTGGGTAAAGCATATTATATGACTCTTTTTATGAAAAAAAAAAAAAAAAAATATAAAGTATAATCCAATTGAGGCACAAGTCGAACTCACAATGGCAACCCTCAGCGATTATGTTGCTTTGATCGGCAAACAAGGCCAACGAATAACGAGAAAAAAATAAAATCAAATATAACAATGTAATAATATATATCAATTTTTATTTATCATTTTTAATTTTTCTTTTCAATTAAATATATAATTAAATATATATTTTTTTTTCTTATTTTTTGTTTTCAAATTGTCGTGAATTGTGTTTAATAAAAGTCGAATTATGATACATAAAAATGTAGTTGAGGGTTTGCAAGTGTGTTTATATATATTAATTGTCGTTAAAAAATATATTTACAATTATCCCGCATTTAAAATATAACTGATAAAACTATTATATGATATTATAAAAAAATAAGAAAGAAATATATTTTATAAAAATTAAGACAGACATGGTACATTGTCTTCAGACGTATTATAAATTCAGTAATTTTATTTACTGTTTAATGAATGATGATGATGATGATGATGATTATAATAATGATGAAGATAATAGTTTTGTGAATGTTGATGCTTCATCAAGACTCTGTATGATGGTGACATTATTAGCTGATCATTACGTAAACGATCCGTAAATTCAAGATAGTAAGAGATTGAATAAGTCGACTTAATGGATAGACAGATAATTAATAGCCTCAAGGGAACATCCTGACTTGATATTGGGGTAAAAAAAAAATTAAAAAAAGACAAATTTACGTTATAGGCGTGAGAATGCAATTTGCTATTGGTGATTATAATTTTTTTTTTCTCTTTTATTTGGTCAGTACTCGATGAATAAACAATTGACTATTTATAAATTTTATAAACGCATTCAAAAAGACACGCGACTTTACCATATGTTTGTGAGAATTGTCCTTGACCTTTTAAAATTGATTATAATTTTATAATTAATTGTTTAAATGATAATAATTTTGACACTCAAAATAAAAGACAAGTATCAATCTTGATGATTAATATTTAAAATATATAAAATATAATTTTTTTTCTTAATTATTTTTTAATGTTTCATAATAATTTTTTAAATACGTAGTTTTTTTTTTTTTTTTTTTTTTTTTTAACATGTACATATAAAAATAATGAATATAATAAAATTTTTATATCCATTAATTAAATCTTTTTTTTTTTTTTTAAATAAAATATACATGTTTAAAGATTTTTTTTTTTTTTTTTTAAATAAAATATTTTTGTTTATATTTTTATTATTTTGGCATATGATTTTTATTATTATTATTTTTTTTTCACTTGATGTAACTTTGGTAAAAGTTTATATACAAAAAAAAGAGGAAAAGGTCAAGAAAAAAAATTTGTAAAAGTAGCTAGACTATAAAAATATTAAAAAAAAAAAAAAATATGATAAATGTTCAATGAGATTTATGCCAAACCCACTGGGGTAGATATTTTTTCATGACTTGAAAAATTTTTGAAATATCCAAAATAAATTAAAAATAATAAATAACAAAAATCTATAAAATAATTAATAAATTTATTTAAATAAAAACAATAACAGTATGATAAATATATTCGACAAAATTTTTATGTATTTACAAATAAGCAATTTAAGCTCAGATTTAGGTGATTTTCAACAACGTAAAACATATTTTTTTTTACATTTTATGTGTCTTTTTATTTCCTACATTATATATACAGTATATCTTTTTTTTTTTTTTTTTCTGTTTTTATGATTGTCAGTGTGTTTATATATACATATATATACTCATCTTCTAGGGTGATGAGTGATAGCCGGAGATTTCCCCTCGTAATGTCTAGAGCCAACGCACTTTTACGATATGTGTTTTCGGCCATTAAGAACGTGCGCACCCTTTGCCGAAGGGATGAAAAATAAATATATAAATATAAAAAAAAAATAAGAAATAGAAAAAGTAGTAGGCGGCGATGCCCAATGCATAAATAATCCTTAGATGGTCTTTCAGGGCCAGTGCCAGCCGGATAGATACTTCAAAATAGTCACAGTATGAAATGTATATGAAAAAAAATATATACAACAATGTCATGATGGTAAAAATGATATGAAAGAGCATAGTTTCCGTTGTATGTTTCACTTTACTTACTGTATCCTTTTTTTTTTTTTTTTTTTATATATATATAAAAACGTGGTGCATATGATTTCACGATGATCTTCCAACACTTTTACACAATCTAGTTTATAAAATATTCTAAAAAAAAAAATACATTGAAATAAATATAAATGACAAGTAAATCTAAAAATTAAAAATTAAATTACAAATAATATTTTTAATTAAATAATTTAAACAAAATTCAAATTACATTTAAAATTATATTTAAAAAAAAAATAAAAAAAAAACTATTATTAAAATATTCAAGTAGAAATAAAAAAAAAATTCTTTAAAAGATTGAGAAACGAGTAAAAAATAAATAAAAAAAATTATAAAGAAATAAAATTTAAAAAAAAATAATAAAATATGAAGAATCAGTGGTACATATTATAGGGAATCTGTCCGTCCAGATTTTCAAGATTTAACTTGACGTAATTTTAGTTTGAGAATGAAGCGCATAATTAGCATGAGAATAATAGCAGTTGGTTTCTTAATCAAACTTTTAAATAGGTTTTTCCCAATGGTTTAAAACGGGTAAAAAATTCGTCCAGTCAGTTGCTTTGCTTGACAGAATATCCAGCAATAGATGACGAAAAAAATTTAAAAAAAAAAAAAAAAAACGAAACTACCCTTCGTTATATCTGCATGTAAAAAAAATTTCTTTAAAATATTTTTTATACGTATATATATAAAATGGTAATCGTTTGATATTAGTGTCGTCTTGACTTGAAATAAAAATAAATTTCATTAAAAAATAAAAAATACATAATTGTTTCTGCTATTGTCATTTAAACAATCAAAATGAACTTATAAATTTCAATCAATTAATATCAATTTAATTAATTTTTTTATGAATAAAAATTAATTAAAAAATCTCAATGAATTTAAATGTAAAAATTGATGAAAAATATAAATGAATATAAAAATTACAAATTAAAATCAATCATAAACAAAATAAAAAAAATGATATAAATATTTCATTGGCAAATCGTTAATTCATCATATGAATAATACAGACGATCGCGAAACCACGGTCACGCCATAATTCCCTTGTCACTCGATTTTCCATGCTCCGTCTGTCTGTTGAGTTTGTGTGTAACATCCCTCATCATTTCTAGTATATACATATATATGTATATTTAACACACTGAATATATTCATATATACATAAACTAACTGATTCTCTCTACAATATATACCCATCATCGCCATTGCCCGCAAGCTCAAAGCTCACCACGCGCCATTCGGAAATACCTTGGGGGATGAAACGCAATCCAAGCGCATACAGTTTATATATATGTATCATAAAATACAGTAGGCAAATAGCTCACACATAGTACATATATGTACTGCATCAATAACTATATATATATTTAAAAAAAAAAAAAATAAACTTTTACACACGCGGTTTTTCTATGATGATTCCATCACCCAAAAGCACCATCGAGTTGTTGTACATAGATTCAAACTCAATACACATTTACAATACCAAAAATAGACTATAAAAAAATCAAATGCTAGTATTAAATATTTTTTAAAAAATAGTAAATTTCAAATTGATTAAAATTTTGATGAAACGGATTTTTTTTTTTCATTTATATACAGTATATATAGAGTTGAAAAAAAAAAAAAATATTTTTTGATAAAATTTTGATGATGAAAAAATATAATCAATAATAAAATAAATGAATTTATTTTTTTATTTAGTATATTATATTTCAAGGCTTCTATAAAAAAAAAAATAAAAAAAAAATACATACAAACAAAAAAATAATAATAAATAAAAAATATATAAATTAAAACTGATATTTTTGTCACGATGCAGAGTAAAGACCAAAATATTTAATTGTATGTTATATGTATCTTTTGAAATATGGAATATCATTAGCGTGAATATAATGGACCGACAATTAACGGTTCAAGCTATGCATAAATCTTTGTTATATAAAAGAAACGACACTTCAAGTGACACGACTGAGGTGATATTTAAATAAATATATAAGTATCATTGTAAAAGTTGAGACAGCAAAAAGTGAGATGCCATCGGAAATGAGATAAATTTTATTATTATTTTTTTTTTTTTTATTCATTAATATACATGTACATAATGATTATATGATATTTTTATGTATAAAATATGTACATGTGTATATAATAAGTCTGTCATCAACATGAAAAATATATCAACTAAAATATATATATACATATACATGACATGCCCCATTTCCGTATGATTTCCAAGTATTTCATGACAAAAACAAAATATGCTAAATAAATGAACAAAAAAATAGTATACGTCATTTATGGGTTAGTCAAAGTATTGATGAATTTTTTTTTTTTATAAATTGTAAAATTAATTTTTATTATAAATAAAAAAATTAAAGTTAATATAAAATTTTATATACAGGGTGAGTTGTATCAAGATGTCATACCCTAAAACGGTATTACAGGTCATTATAATTTATTGTCAGTGAGTTTAGATTTGTGCAGTCATCGATGACTAAAATAATAATTTAAAAAAATAATTAGGTTAGCTGTGAATATTTAAAATTTAAAAATATTCATAATTTCTAATTGATATTTGACATTTTACGAGACATTTTACAGGACTTTGTTCAGGGACGATCTACGGGACATTTTACGGGATATTTTACAGGACATTTTACGAGACATTATACAGGACATTGTCCAGAACATTTTACGAAACATTCTACTGGATATTTGTTTATTAAAAATTAAAAAAAAACGACCTGCAATACCGATTCAGGATATTACATCTTTATATAGCTCACCCTGTATATACATTATTATATGAATAGAAAAATAATAAAAATAAAAGTCGTTGAATTGAATCTGAAGGGACATGATGATGAACCCGTTGAAACGATGCGTGAAAAAAAAAAAAAAAAAAAAAAAATCAACTCGTCTGCAATGGCGAGTCAAACCGCACAGTGATACGCGTGGCTGAACACGCGGCTGTTTTCTCCACCCTCTTTATCATCAAAAAAAAATATATATATATAAATTTTTCATGTGTGTGTGTGTATGTATAAGTGCGTGTTATGCCACATCGCAACGGATTCACTGAGGGGGGTTGATGTGCAATCTATCGAAAGATATTCATGGGGCTGGCCGTTTGGACTCCCATCATATCATCACCCTTATGTGCGGATACTTTTACATATCTATATATATATATACGCATGTAAAGTTACGAATCATCCTGTATATATGCATCAGCAATAACTGTCGTGTCACGAATGTCTTATTGATTGTACCCAGTTATTTTTATCTTTTTGCTCTTCTTCTATTTTACTATCTCTTCATTTTATGTCCCTTTTTATCTTTTGGAATTTTCGGATTTGAAATCATCATAACATCAAAGATTTCATATAACCCCAGTGTCAATTGAAAATGAATAAAAAAAAAAATGTGTAAAATGTTAAGTCAATATTGAAAATAAATTCTTAGATATATATTAGATTTTGAGATAAATCTAAAAGTTGATTTTTTATTTTATTTTTTATAAAATTATTTTTTTTTATTTTTGATTATATTTAATATTTAATCGATTTTGATTTTATATTTTTATTCATTTTATACCCTTTTATGAGCTTAAAATTATCATGAAGCGACAGGGATAATCTAACTTTCATTTATCAAGTTTTTTTTATATTTTTATTTTCAATCTTGACCGATGGTCTTTTTTACCCCGTAAATATATTTGCCTAAGTATGTTATTTTATATTTCAAAAATATCATCCATTATACACTAATCGTATATTTACAATTTTTTACATTTGAATAAAATTTTGATAGCATTTATAAAAAAAAAAGTATTAACAAAAAAAAAAAATGATCATTGATAATACTTTTTTTCATGCAAACAAAGTTAGGGATCGACAGGTTTATTTTCTTATCGTGTTTATTCTAAAATTTCTAAAGATTAGACCTTTTCGTATTGCTAAAGTGACAATGTATATTTATTTGATCTTGGGTATTTTATTTGGACACATTCAAGTGACATTTATAATGAACAGATGAACTTATAATGGCTTTAGTTGAAGAATAAAAAGACTCAATGAATAAAATCTTTGCAAACAATGTCAAAAGTTAATTCCTGTATTTTTATATTTTTTAAATACCCAATAAAATTTTGAGGTAGCTAAGGAAAATATTGGTTCTTTTTGATGTGCTAAATATCTATTGTAATTTATTCTTCAAAAAATTATTAATCATGTAACATTTACTGATAAATAACATAGTTTTTATTTTCAAACTTTCAATTTTATTTTTCTGGTAAATTTTTTCGACATTTTCAAGTTGAACATTGACATTTAATCCCAATAATGTCAGTCCCCTTGGTCAAAAAAAAAAAAATAGACAATAGATATATATATTCACTAAGACCTGTCATATCTTTAGGGAATGATTCGACGTGACAGCCACAGGAGGGTAGTAATTTTATCTGGCTTTTCTCATCCCCTATTATTCAATTTTAACACATGATATGCAATATATTGCCTGACGTTCGCGGATTCCACGCGTGCCATTCTTTGTTGTATTGAATTTTATTTATACAAACCCTTGTGAAAATTTAATGATTTAGAAACTATGCATTAGATTAGTTATGCGGTTAAACATTAAAAGCTCTTCGTGGTCTTGTTTGTCTTCGAAGAATGAATATAAAACTGTTCCAAAATTTAGACAGTTTTTATCTCTGATAATTTATAAAAATTTGAAAAAACAAATAAATTTTGTAGTTTATTTTAATTAAAATTAAATTATTGTAAATTATTTTAGTTGATCAGAGTCAAGTATTACTGTGTCTTATAGACCAAAGCTTGTTTTACAGGGTATTATAAAGGTAGAGGGTGAATAAAGTCACCCTTCATTCATATATTGCATGATCAACTTTATAGGCTTGTATATAGTTATAGATATTACATACAAGGGTGCATTTACAATATTTCTTTTGATTAGTCTTCTTTCTTTTTTACCCTGTTGTATTTTTCAATCAAGGTAATTATTTTAAGGCTTCGCAATTGACATATTTTTCATAATCAAAATTAATAAAAAATATATTAAACTATATATTTCAATAAAGTTATTTCTTCTTTATTATTTAAAAAAAAAAAGCAAATTTAATTATATTAATTTTTTTTTTAATAAATATATTTATTAAATCAGTATAAAAAGCAAATTCTTTGAAAAAAAAAATTTTTTTTAAAGTTAGCCAACAGTGTCAGCAAGGTATATATTTTATATATATGAAGATGATTTGTAAAGACAAAATATATAGATAATAAGGGTGAGTGAAGACTGTGCAAAGGGCATCTCATTCTAATTGCCCCGGACTTCCTTTTATCCCCTTTGTATGACCCCCGGGTGTGTTTCCTCCCAAAGATATTCCCTTCGAGTTTATATCTCATACCCTCACTCATTTATATGTATATATATATATATTTTTACCCATCTTTTACTTGACTCCTCACTCTTTTCTGGTGCCTCAACTAGCTCCTAAGTCATTTTTGCGATTAATTTTTCCTTCCAATTTGCACGCGGTAGTAATTAAGGGACGGTCCGGAGATGGTATATATGTATAGTTACAAGAAAGATGGGGTGTATAATATTTGACGTTAAAATATAAAAATATATATGTATTTATATAAAAGAGAAAGTGAATAAGACAAGAGAGTAAAATCAGTTGAAAAAGGAGGAGTTAGTTTTACGAAAACGGTACATCATATTCCCCCAAGGGGTTGATTTTCATTCGTTGCGTTCCGGACTCAACATTTCCTTAGAAACAATGAATACCAGTATATACATACAACTTTAACGCAACGATCAGCGGTAAACTATCCATTTTACTATTGTTCTCGTGCATCTTTTAATATATACGCACGAAATCACTTGAATATTATAAAATTAATTATCCAATCAATTCACTTTTCAATTGCAGAATTATGAAAATATTAAATGTTATTATTTTTTTAATTAATATTAAACACGTGAATTATTACAAATGACATGATTCCAAGTTATGAAAATTAGCTAAAATAGAAATTTTAGAAAATATTGAGGTCATATTATTCATGAAAAAAAAATAAATAAATAAACAAAAAAAATGTAAAGAAAGAAAAAGAGGTCGTAGAAAAATATTTTGCCAACATTAATGTCTTTTAACCCTCATCAAAAATGAAGCTACTATACGTTGATGATAATGATGATGATGATGATGCATCAAATCTGTATATATATGTATAAATATAACATTCAAATATTCAGTATGTGAAGAGAATGAGTGCTTCATTTGAGTAAGTGAATGAAATGAGTGAGTGTAATAGAAAAATAAAAAAAAAAAGAAATATATATGTATTTGGTACAAACGATAGTTTGGATGTAGAATGATTCTCTGTATGGTGCCTGGTTGATGAAATGGCAATTGGAAAAGGTAGTTGAAAATAGAGTGCGCAGCCAATGTGAGTCAGTTCATTTCCTGTGCGGGCCATTAGTTGATGAGACTCAATCCTGAACGTCCATCGCCCCTGGCTGCTCTCAAATTTTATATACATATATATGCAACTGAGAGATTGTATCAGAGAAATAATAAAAAAAAAATAATAAAAAACGTACACATCCCCCTAATGATTCAAAAATCAAAACCCACTAATTTTACTATATATGTATGTTTCATTTTGAAGAGTTTGAACTTTTTTTTTTTCTATTTTTATTTTTTTAATTATAATGAGCTTATTGTATTGTACACAATAAACACGAATTCCAATTATTTATAATTTTATTTTTGCTAACTGATACTTGGTCAAAGTGGATACATCATCATTAAAATATCATCAAAATATATACGTCTAAAATATGTTCAGTAATGATCAAGTATATATCATTTGATCAGGATCAGGATATATATAAAGATGTAATATCCTGAATCGGTATTGCAGGTCGTTTTTTTTTAATTTTTAATAAACAAATGTCCAGTAGAATGTTTCGTAAAATGTTCTGGACAATGTCCTGTATAGTGTCTCGTAAAATGTTCTGTAAAATATCCCGTAAAATGTCCCGTAGATCGTCCCTGAACAAAGTCCTGTAAAATGTCTCGTAAAATGTCAAATATCAATTAGAAATTATGAATATTTTTAAATTTTAAATATTCACAGCTAACCTAATTATTTTTTTAAATTATTATTTTAGTCATCGATGACTGCACAAATCTAAACTCACTGACAATAAATTATAATGACCTGTAATACCGTTTTAGGGTATGACATATTGATACAACTCACCCTGTATATAAATGTAATCAAATCATACGTTTGAATATAAAAAAATTTCTATAGAAATAAGGCAAAGTATATATAAAGTACATAAGAAAAAGAGTAAAATTTACGAACAAGCAAGCAACTGAATGAGCCAAGTACTCGATTTTCAATGCTGTATATTTCATTTTACTTTTTTTTTTTTTTTTATACCAACCAGCAATCATCCTATCTCGTGCATTATCTTTATTAAACACCTCCCAAAATAAAAATAAAAAAAAATCCTCTTTATCCTTTTTTCCACTCATTTTTTTTTTTCAACCATCCGAGATCACTTTCTTTTTTGTTATTTTTTATTTCCTTTTTAAAATACTGCAAAATAAAGTCAGACTTGCCTTCAGCACTTTCTTTTCTTGGCTCAGTTTAAAATTTACTTTTATATTTTATTTTTTTTATTCATTATATAATTTTTAGCTCTCAAATTAACTACAATAATTTAAACTCTGATATATTTCATTTTTATTTTATATAATAACTCAGATAAATATAGTTATAGAAAAATACATATATTGATGAATAAAAAAAAAGAGGGTATTAAAAATTAAGTAAGAACATCAAGATTCACAAAAAAAAGAAAAAGACGGGAAAATTCAAGGAATGAATGTAAAGAGAGGTTTTGTCTTTGAATATAAAGATGAAGGGTGATGGTTCAGTCAGTTAAGCTAGAATTTTTTTGTATAGAAATTTTGAAATGGAAGAAAATCTTGGCATAAATCCGCCGCCTTACAGTCTGTCAAGGGTCCTCTTATTCTGCTCTTCTATGTTCTACTATACTTTTTTCTCATACCCAATAATCAAACATCAAAAAACGAGCAGTCCATGAATATTGATCGTTTTTATTCTTCCATCATCCAACTGTAACAAAATCAAAATCTTTCTTTTTTACTTTCTCTCTAGTTTTATTATATAAGTTTTTACAAATAAACCCTCCAGTTTGATTCGCAACATGTCCGAAGCAAAAAACGATCGCAACATACTGGATGTATCATTGAAGTTTTTATCTTGATAAAAACCTATTTATACTTGGCATGATTTGATTCCAGATAAAGATATCTATACTTTAGATGAATTTAAATATCCAAACAATAGATTGGATAAATTCATGTGTCTATATTATCAGTGTAATTATTTTTTTCATCTTCATTACTTGTATCAGATGATACAATATAATTACTACTTGTTGCACTTTTTTTTTTTTTTTAATGCATCAATAAATTGCCAGTCATTTAATGACAGTTTAATAATTGTCAATTGTGTTTTGTATATTTTTTGATATTACTACTTGTTGCATTTACTTTAAAACTTTAAAATTCATTTTAAATTTCTAAAATTATTGAAAACTATATATAGAACTTTTATGAATGATTTATAAAATATTTCATATTTGAATACCAAGTGAAAAATCTGCATATCAGAAAAGGGTGAATATATTGAATATGTTATCTGTTAAATGTTACCATGGTGACAATGCTATTCTGCAATTAAATTTAAAAGAAAATCACAAGGAGAAATGATTTTAAATAAAAGCTTTCAATTGCTTTTTTTTTTATTTAAATTATATCTAAATATATTATTGATAAAACGTTTATATTTTTACTATTCATATTTAATTTACTGATAATTATAAAATCGAAAAAAATTCTTTATAAAAATGAAAAAAGCTCATTGATAATGTCAAGTTGACTTACAAGCTGAAACACAAAAATCAAATAGTAAAATTTACCAACTTGTTCAACCCCAAATTCATCATTGAATTATTATAATTTATAAATATTTTTTTAATGTCACAATTATATTTATGAATTTGTAAATGTGTTGGCAATTAATGTGTGACACATAAAAACAATTGAAAAAAATATCAGTAAATGTGAGTTATGTTTGCGACATAAACAACACAAGAGCCGATTGATGCATCTGTCAGGAAAAAGTGAGAAGTAAAGACGGAAGAAAAGACTGCGTTCTGATATCACTTCAGACACGTGTATATAAAAACATTCATATTTCAAACGTATATGTGATATATTCTTCAACACATATACCCCTTTCCGCTTTTGTTTTTTTTTTTTTTTTTTTATATTTCCTCTTTCAGATTTTTTTGCTGTTGTTTTTATTTATTTATTCATTTTTTTTCAATTTTATCTTGGCCTTTCTCGTTTCAGCCCTCAGCCCTACAGTTAAATGCAGCAACGTTTCCGGTATTGATCTATCGCGCAGCTTTCCTGGACGTTTCTCGTGACGCTGAGAACCATTCCGGAGACGTGTATTGTTTTTTTATTTTTATTTTTTACAATATTTATTCTCATATGTGTAGATTTACTTGCGTATTTTATTTGTGTGGATGAGTGTATTCATGCGAATATATATGTCAATTCACGCGTGTGAAATATTGTGATAACTATCCGAACAGACATCCCTCTTTGAGTGCGATGATTTTGACAAAAGAAAAAAAAAAAAATATTCCTCCCTATATGATTCTTTCCAATATCTATAAACAAAAATATATATAAAAAAATATATCTTCGTATAAGATTAAACTGATGGTGAAAAAATATAAAACAAAAATTATTGATTTATTGATGTAATTTATTTTCTGTTATTTATTTTTTACCTTGATAGTATATACTACTACTACATTCAAGTTTAAATAATTTCATGTCTACATATACTGTAAATACCCTTCAGAATAAATGTATAAAAAAAAAATTGGCAATATTCGTTGTAAAATAAAATATGTGAGAACGATTGACCTCGCGATTTAGCTCGATAATTCATAATGGGCGGGAATGGCTGGCCGAGTTTTACGGACGAAAAAGAGGGCGCCGGGCGTCGTACTACCGGAAGTGCGTCTAATGCATCCGTCTGGGGTCACGCGTCATCTCGTTTCCGTTTACGGCCATTACGAAATAGTAGGGCTTCTATAAATATATATATATATTCATCGATGTCAACCAAGCAACGAGAGAATATATATGATATTTACACATATAAACCTAACCTCACTAAATTTATCCGACATTTTGAATCATATTTTCTTTGAATTTCCGTATATATTTTGATCATTTTATCAACTTTGTATTCGCATTGAATATTGATTTGGTATTTATTTAAAAATTTTATATAGGAATTGAAAAATAACACAGTTAATGAAGTAAAAAAAATAAAAATAAAATTTTGAAAAAAAAAAATATATGAGATGAAGATAATGCGGCCTCATGGGCAGTCTTGACTATATATATGTTCCTCCCACGCATGTTATAGCGCATGCGTCGGGCCTCCCTTAAAACAATGCGTCAACCAATCTGGAAAGACAAAGAGACACGCAGATGATTGGTTCGCTCTTGGGAGCCAATCTTTTTTTTATATATATATACCATATATCCACATGTAATACACACTTTTGGTGTCTCAGACGTCTGACCCCTTCGACTTTATTTTCACTTATTTTGTCGTTTTTTTTTTTTATTTTACTTCCTTTCATTATTAGACAGCTTTGTATACCCTTTTTTTTTCTTATTTTTCTGCTGGTCTATGTTATGAGTATAAGTTGTTTTTTAGATCTTTTTTTTTTTTGGATAAAAAAACGAGTCTCGGTAATTTAATATCTTTTATTATGTACCAATCGATAGACATACATACATAAAAAAGTACGATATACCGATTTGAGTGTAGCACGCCATGATGAATTTTAATATTTTTTTTTTTTTTATTTTTTCTCAACAGCATCTTATATCTGATGAAAAAATTCAATAAAAATTACTATGCTTGTACTGTTATCGTGATTTATACAACCAAAAAAATTATCATATACTGTACAGAGTTATTTTTTTTTTTATTAAAAATTTATAATTTTTAATGAAATTATTTGTTTACAAATTTAATTTTCATTCATTAATTTATGCATTTAATATTTCTATTTTCTGTTGAATACAACATCAAAAATAACACCAAATTTAAAAAAAATAAAACCATCATTATCGAAGATTTAATTTACAGATTAAAATCAAGATTAGATTTTATATTTTTTTTTTATTTTTTACTGTAAAACATAAAAAGTTGTCGGTGGTAAAAAAAAGAACGACACACGTTGTACAACACATATATATTTTTTAAGTTTTTATTTTTTATTTTTACCTTTTATATTTTATTTAAAATTTTTTTTTTTTTTTTCATCTTTTTACCGCGTGCATATATTCGTCAATCTCAGTTGTCCATCAACATCGCGCATATATTTTTAACGGCTTTCTTGTACATATACGGGACGTCGAGCAGATAAATCGATAATCGGTATATACAGACGTATTCAATCTTTAAAGAAGGTACAAAGATACAGAAAAAAAAAAATATATATATATCGGAAAGAGTAGAGAGCTTAAAGGACCTTCTTTTTTTTCATCCCCCTTATAGTTGGCGGCATTCTGTTCTTTCATCGTCGTCGCCTTATTAGCAAAATCCCTCAACGCGAAAGAAAAAAAAAATAAAAAAAGTAGTAAAGAGATCATGCTTGAGTGGTTTTGCATCTTTAGGTTATATTTTTATATTTTTCGTTGAATTTTAAAATTCAAAAAGAAACACCAATTTCCACGCGGAAAATAAATTTTTTAATGTTAAAAATTTGTCTTGTATAATTATTATATGAACTGGTGTATGAAATTATATATAATTATTATTTTATATTTTTATATTATACTAATTACAAGAATTTTATATGAATATTTATGCAGACAATTTTCTTTTACATATATTTATAAATGAATTTTGTAAATTTACAAAAAAAAATGAAGTAGAAAAACATGCAGCCAAATAATAATACCATGGATTATATTCGGTATACCTATGATTTAAAAATAAAAAAAAAAAACAATATTCAACTGTTTAAATCATTAAAAAGCTCTGGTAAACAATAAATTAAAAAAAAAAAAATATTATATTTGTTTTACATACGTTTAATCATTCAAAATGTCATGACTATTTTTTATTTTATTTTTTTTGTTTAAATCAAAATCCGTCAAATACCCAATTATTTAAATAAAAAAATTCTTGAATAATAAATAAAACAATATAAACAATAAAATTAAACAATAAAAAATCAAGAAAATTGAATATAATTAATACAAAAAAAAAAAAAACAAAATAAGTTTATTATATATATGAAAGTCAAAAATATAAATTTATTTGGGATCAAGTTGTTGAGACGTAAATTGGATAAAAGCTTTCCCCAATATTTTTATAATTTAAAAATAATAAAATTCCCGACTAATTACTCGAATTATAAAAGAAAATATTAATAAAAACTTGAAAAAAAAAAAAATAAGCAAGCAAGGTGTAAATAGTCGCCGAAATAAAAAAAATAAAATAAAATAAATAAATCAGTTAAGGAGGTGTACAAAAATTTTTTTTGGGATGAATGGTTTTTTTTAACAGGTCCCAAACAAAATTTCAAGAGAATATCGTTTGGAAGCAGCAGTATGTATAGAAAATTTAACACAGAAAAAAAAAAAAAAAGCTCACATATAATATAGTATGTTTTGTGGTAGAAATTTCAAGTCATTTTTCATTTGTGTGATGAATTTGTTTTTTCATTTTATTTTTTTTTTTTTATAATATGATTAATTATTAAGTACAAACTATATAATTTCCCCCTCAAGTGAGAAAAGTATTTTTAGTATAATATTCACCCTTGAATATTGCTTCAATAATTTCAAGCATGACAATATAAATAATAATTTTATATTTCATTTTTAAAAAATAAATAAATAAAATAAAATATATAGTACATGATATTTGATGCTCTATGTATTGCATAGATTATCATATAGCCAAGACTGAAAATACAAGTAAAAAGGAAACAAGAATATCTGAATATATAATGATAAAAAAAAAAAATAAAAAAATATGACGAGAAAAGCATTAATAAGCGTAATATATGAGGGAGTCTTTTGTAAAGCACTGGACGTATTTAAGCAGTGCGTCAAGCACCCTAGAATAATTCTTGGTATGAGAACATAATTTTTTTTTTTTTTTTTTATTTTTTATTTTTTTACAATGACATGATATATTTCAGTGACAAATACTTATAGCTATGAAAATGATATATAGATCATCAAGACAATATAAGAATAAAAAAAATTTTTAAAAATTATTTTTTTTTTTTTTTTTTTAGAAATTATAATTTATAATTTGAAAATATTTCAGTGAAATATATAATTAAGTGACAATATTTTTAATTGATTATTGGTTTTATAAAATTTGTATTTTTTTTTTTTTTTGGTTGATTATTTTATTTATTATTCAAAAATGTATCTTTATTTTCGAAATAGTTTCTTTGTTGATAAGAAAATTGTCTGGATTTTAATTTTTCGATTTTTCAAAATTTCGATTTAATGAAGATTTATAATTTAAAATTTTTTATATTAATAAAACTGAAGGTTTTGTTGTTAATTTTGAAACAAATAAAATTAAAAAATTTCTTGTTTTGTTATAGTAAAATTATCTTGAATTAATTTGAATAATTTGTATGATAAAAATTGTCAAAGAAAATTCAAAATATGTTTATATAGTTATAAATTTAATCTTGATACTTTTCTTTGAACACATGCATAAAATATTCCATCAAATAGATCAGACATAAACTAAAACCTTAAATTGCATTTGGTTAAAATTAATTAAACCCATTTCTAAATTAAAAAAAAAAAAAAGCCAAAAAAGCTCAAAAATTTGATCATAAAAAATTATAAATCTTTCAATTTTTACCCCTTAAAAAACAAATAAAAAATTAATTATTACTTTTGTTAATTAAATATACCAATGTATTTAAAATAAATTAAATTAAAAACTGATAGCATAAAAATTTTTCAAAGAAAAAAACTAATTACATATATGGATTTTTCAATTTAGATAAATTTATATACCATTAAAATTATAAGTATAGTAGTTTTTTTTTTATATATTATTATTTATTTTTTTTTCATAACATTAAAGCGGATGAGGTGACAAAAATGGGTGGTGTTGAATTGAATGACACGTAACACGTGGACATGAAGAGTGGTCCATGAAGAAGATAAACGGATTACGGGCGCTTTGTGTCAACGATGATCCGGCTTGCACCCGAATTTACTGTAGCACACCCTCAACTTTTCTCCTACAAACCTGTAAAATCTCAATATATATATACATTGTATATACCAGTTCTTTATATCCTGTTCTCTCATATGTTTTCTCTTTTCATTTTATCATTTTCAACGTATTTTATCATTATAAATCGTTATAACTCATTTACTCTTTCATCCAACAAGTCCATCGAAAATGGCATATTACACGCTCGAATGATAGTAATACTGAAGCCCCAATTCAACTCAATATATATCCTGAATGTATTTCTATGATAACCAATTTAATTATTATTTATTTTTTTTAAATAAAATATATATTTTTTTATTTAAATATTTATAAATTATTTTTTTGATTAATTTAAATAAATATTTTTTAATTTTATGATAAATGCAAATTTAAAAATTCCAAATGGTATAATCTCTGTATATGATAATTATTCAGCATACCATAAACTCATACACAAATATACAAAAGTATTTGATATATATATATATTTTTTTTTTTGTTGTATACATCCAATGGATCAATGTGAATATTACATTTTTAGCATAAATCACCACCCGTTGAGTCTCACCAGGTTTCCAATAAAACACTTTGATCTCATTGAACTATAGACACCCAGTTATATCCCCGCGATATTTTTGATAATATAGGTAGGGAATATATAAAGCTTCTTTAGGGGTTGCTTTGTCACATGATGATAACACCATAAGGTTTCCATCGCATATAAACTTTAAGGAGATGTTTTAATATATTACACACAATTTGCAATTTTTTTTTAATACCTTTTTTTTTTTTTCATTATAAAATATATATTAATAATAATAATAATATATATCAAAAAGATTTATCAAAAACATGAAAAAAAAAATAAATATTAAAACAAAAAAATATCCTGCTGCGAGCAATTAATCTCACCCTTATTTATTTATTTTTTTTTTTATTTACCCTTTTTTTTCTTTCACCTATATCTTTATTTTTATATTTTTTTTTCTCTTTTTATTATTTTTTTTTTTCTTTATCATTTAATCGAAGTCGTTGACTTGCAGAGCTTTCTTGTGTATCTTCAGGGACTTGTGTATATATAGATATAATGTTTCTTGTCCCTTGTGCAATGTTTTACGTCGTCGCTCGATTAAAGGATTCAAAGAAATTCTGAGCTCTCGCGCATACTGCACACACAACCTTAAATCCCTTGGGTTTACACGGGTTTATATAAAAAAAATTTAAAAAAAAAAATAGCGTCAACTCTCCAGTAAGAGTTTATATAGACTTGTATGTAAAAAAAAAAACCTCGTTGACTAGCTTCCACTGATTGCTATTGCATCTTTGATGAGCCAGACCAGACGTCCATGGGGGGCTATGAGAAAAACGAGAACCGTAAAAACTTAGAGGGTGCCCTTTTACCCTCTACCCTTTTTTAATTTTTTTTTTTTTTTTTTTTCTGCTTTATTCTCTCTCTGTCTCTCTTTTGGCACGAACCCTGTGTAAAGAATAAAATGTTTAGATTGATATTTATAATCAGAAAAGGCACAGATTACATAAGAAAAAAAAATAATAAAAATAAATGACGTGATAAAAAAAATATACGTATTCATGTTAATTTTAAACGATAATTGAATTTTAAATTTATTTTAAAAATGTATTATTATTTTATTTTATTTTTATTTTGTTACAGATCATGAAGTCATCAAAAAATATACAAAATTATCATTAAAAATGGTGAGTGAAATAATAAAAAACAAAAAAAAAAATTTTAATATCTTTTAATTATCATTTTATGCGCATGATTATAATTTAATTTCCATAAAATTAAAAGAAATGTTTTTTATATTTTTTTTTAATATTTATGTCACGTCGAATTCTAGATATACTTTGAGTCTATAAAATTAGGATCTCCCTCATTTACCCCCCTCAAAAAGCCGCGGTTAAATCAAAGTAAATTATAACACTATATAAATAATAATAATGATAATAAATAATTATAAAATTTATTTTAATTTATATTTTTTAATCATATTTAAAAAATCTTTTAATACATTTTTTTTTACAAATTGAATTAAATGATAAATTATAGATAATATAATACATAAAAGAAAATAATATTCGTTGACATACACGTGACCATTGGTTTTGTATTTTTTTTTTTAATTTTTAAGTTGTCATCAGTATCAGTAAAAAAGATTTTTATTTGATAAAAGTATGATTCTTTCAGTTACTAAATCAGGGGGATTGAATTTTTTTTTTTTTTTTTGTTATCATGACCAGATAGGATTAGTGAAACTGATCTAACTCTCCCTTGTATGATTTTTTTTTTTTTTTTTGATTTGATCTTTACTTGGTTGACTGGTGGTTGTATCGATTCATCTTTAAATTTTTTTTTTTTTTAATATTAATTTACTGGGTATTATATATACTCAATGAAATGTTAATATTATATCGTAAATTAATAAAATTTAAAAAGAAATTTAAACATGTAATTTGTTAATTTTTTTAACAAATGAAATTTAATTTAATTTTTTTTTAATATGAGGATTTATTGATCAATAAATTTATAAAATTAATTAGCTGATTTAAATATAATTTATAATAATATATAAAACAATAAAAATTATTAAATTTAATTAAATAAAAATTATAAAAGTTGCAATGAAAATAATTTTTATAATTTGCAATAAAATTAATTTAAAATTTTTTAATTTTAATAATAAATTATGGTAAATATTTTTTATTATAAATTTTTTAATACAATATATAATTCAAGTTTAAAACATACTTCAATTATAATATTTTTATTTATATATTTTTTTAATTATTTAATTATGTGAAAGTTTAATGAGTGTGTTGTACTTGTTACCAAAGTAATTTTAACTGTGGCAATTATTTTATGTCAAATGTTTTAGATTTGCATGAAACGAGATTTGTTGAGAAGCATTTTAAATATACAAAGCAAATATAGTCATACCGGCAATCATAAATATATATTATCGCTCGACCAGTATATTATACGTCCTGTCAATATAAATATATTTTAAAAAATTATTTCTCATTTTAAATTTTAACTAGTACGTGATTTTTTTAACTTAATTTTTTTTCGTATTTATTTATGTTTTTTTATTTTATTTTTAAATAAAAAAAACTTTTATTTCATACCATTTTGCACTCTTTCGCCCAATTCGTTCTCTGAATATTGCAAAAGAATCCTTGATCCCTCGCACGTGAATTTCATATATTCGCAATTCTTCATTTTTTATCTTTCAGAGATATAAATATCAAAGAAAAAAAAATAAAAATAATAATAGAGGGTAAAAAAAATAAATACGAAAAAAAATCTGCGCTCACATACAATCAAAAATGAAAATAAAAAAATGATAAAAAACAAATTGAAAAAAAAAAAACGTAAAACGATGAAAATAAACGGAAAGACTCCATCAGGGTTATTAAAAAATTTTAGTCAGGAGAGTTACGTTAAAGAAAAATAAAAAAAAAAGACAAATTGTCAGCCGAGTGGAAGAATAGTTGACAAGAAAAAAAAAAAAAAAAAAAATTAAAATATATGTACAGAGAAAAGTAAGATAAAGTGGAGTAAAGGACAGTTGTTTAAGGGGGTAGAATAATAAAGGGTAAAAAAAAATTTATACGTAAATAGGAAAAATAAGATAAAAAAAAATTTATAAAAAATAGATAAATAAAAACTAACGTGGCAGGTAGCTAAGGAAAAGTATGAAGCTAAGGAAAAAAATGGTAGCTAAGGGAAAGTATGAAGCTAAGGAAAAGGATGGTAGCTAAGGGAAAATGAGATAAAAAAAAATTTATAAAAAATAGATAAATAAAAACTCACGTGGCAGTAAAATTCTTCGAGTATTGTTGAATTCTCATCGACTTGGTTCATCAGACCCTGTTTTTTTCTCAAGGTGAATATTTATATTCTCAATGCTCTTTCGTCTTTCATAACTATCTCATTTTTTCTCATCACTTATTATTATCATTATTACTGTACCAACCATTCAGAGTTGTTCGTCTCTTTACTCGTCACTCCCTCGTAATTAATCATTCCCCTCTTTTACATGTTTTATTTCTACGCGCCTTTCGTCCACCTCTTTCATCAAAAAAAAAAAAAATTATTAATATATATATGTTCAACGAAAGAGACAACATGGCCGCTAGCCCTGAAATACATTATACATGCCAACATCACATCAACAATTCAAAATGAATATATAAAACTATATTGTCGCATTAAATTTAAAAAAAAATGTAATTACCCAAAAAAAAATTGTTTTAAACGTGTAAAAATTTATCTAATTAATTTTTTTTTTGAGTTTTTTAATGACAAGAAAATATAGAGTATAATATATAGTTCAGATAATTAAATTTCGAAATTAAATTGAGTCAATATAGTCAAACAAAATATAAAAATATCGAAATAAAACAATCAAAAATTTCAAAATCAAAATACAAAAAATTCTTAAAAAAAAAAATTTCTACAATTTTTTAAAAGAATATATTAAAATCTTTTTATTTTTTACTATTTATATTTTCATTTTTTACATTTCATTTTCAAACTCAAGCTGGTATGTCTTGCCTATAAACGGTTTTTCTTCTTTTTAATGAATCCGTCAACGACAGTTAGGGAAGGGTGTTGTTGCGGTGTGAGAACTACACAATCTTATGACTTCCTCGGGCGATAAGAAAAACCGACGAAAAATTTCTTGTATATATAAAAATAAAAAAAAATAAAAATATTATAAATATATATATCTAAACTTATATATACAAAAGCAAAAATAAATTACAAAAAAAAAAAAAAAAAAAAAAAAAAAAAAAAAACGTGGATAAATTGAAAATCTCGCCACAGGGTACTAGTATAATTTTGTTTTATAAAATACAAAAAAAAAAAATTAATAAAAACCAACAATAACAACAATAATTTAAGTAAAATATTTTTAAAATTAAAAACGATATTATATATTTTCATTAAATATTTCTCATGCAACAAATTGTCATGAATACATTAATAGTAAAATTAAAATTAAAAAAAAAAAAAAATATTAATATTTATTATTGAATAATTTTAATGGTTGATAAATTCAGTGTAATAATGAAGTAGTTGAAGTAGTTATACTTGGTGTTGAAAAAACGACAGGAAACACTCGGTTATGTATATATATATATTTTTTTTTAAATCAGTTGGTACGTTAACCAACCATACAGTAGTACAGCAATGATATTCATCTGTTGATGTTTGATACGACAATGAGTCGTATATATATTTTATAATAATATAAATATAATATGCAGCGGTCGGTGAGCCTGAGATATATATACTTAATAAAATACATATATATTACATGATATAAATATATATATATATACATATCTTAGAGGGGCGGGAGAGGTCATGAGATGATGGTCTACCGGTCCATTCAATGTTCCCAGGAGGCAACAAAGGGCCAGCAACTAGCTGATCAAATTATCCAATTCATTTGGATTGGCAAGCTAGCAAGCGAATAAGTGCTTGTCGTTACTAAGAGGCACACTTATATATACATATGTATATACTTTTTATATATATATATATGTAATATATAATATTATAATATATTCAAGTACCATCAAACTCGACCATGAGACTTGTAGAAGGCCTTTCACTTTTTATATTCATTTTCTCGCTCTCGTTGAATGTATATACATTTTTTTTTTTTTCCTTTACTTATTTTTTATTATATATACTTTTTTATTTCTCATTATATATATATCTTTAAAAAAAACATTTTATATGCATATTTCTTCTATTTTCAATTGTGACTTGAAGTATCATCCAGGTGAATACCCAGTATGCAGAATTGCAAAAATACAAATGATGGTACCATACTATTATTTGTTGAATATTATATACTAATATTTTTTTTATTTATTAATTTTTTATTTCAATTTATTTAATGAAAATAATAAATAATTTGAATAAATATAATATGAAAAATGAAATTTATCATTAAATTAATACAATAAAAATAATATAAGGGTGAATTTTTGTATAAAAAAAAATTAAAATTGATATGAAAAAATAGTATACTTACTCAAATTATATATTCATTGTAAAATAAGTGCAGTTCATTAAATTCAAGTGAATAATATATATATACTTTTTTTGTTTTTTTATAAATGGTGGTAAATAAAAATTCACCCTTTATTTTAACCCTTATCATTAATTGCTCATCATTACTCTTAATAAATAATAAATATTTATCATTTTTAAATGATAAATAAAAAACAATATACAATATTTAATATTATTTTTTTAAGAAAATTATATAATGTTAAAGTTAATCCTAATTTAAATCAAGATTCAAATGTGCCAAACAGGGATAAAATAAGTGAGAAAAAAATTTCGAGGGTTGGTTGCTTGGTTAGTTGATTTGGGTAACCAGTTTGTGAAATTCAATTACCAAGTCTGCATAGGGTGCCCTTTTTTCTTTTACTCTCTTTCTCTTTCTCAATCCAAATTTTATTTTTTTTTTTTTCGCGAGAGGTATTTTGAGTGACAGCTCTCTGTATAAATGCACAAGTATATTTATTCACACACTATAAAAATGATTTTTTTTTTTTTTTCCCTTAACTTTCCCCATTTCTCTTCTCTTCAACCCGTATCAAATATACAAAATCTTGTACTCAATATCTAGGGTTTGTATATATACTAGGCATACGATTTTTGGTTATGTCTGCAAAAGGGGGTTTTATAGATAACTTAAATTGAAATTCTATCCCCCAATCTAATACTCTATCAAAATTTTT